>CM065377.1:21741682-21801682 GCA_033060915.1 Euryodendron excelsum | reverse complement strand
GCTTCATTTTTCATGATCTTGACAATCAATCACTTAAATTTAGAAATCTCAAGTACATTTCTAATAGAGAATAGAAAACAAGAGTCAAGATAATCAAGTTCATAACCAAATATCCACGAGTGTGTGTTCCAAAACAACATAAGAATAAGACAAGTCCTTTAAAGGTTTTAACACTTCACCTAAGAATTCTAAAGATAACATCTTTTAGCATAAAAATTCAAACCGATTTTGACCTAATCACTTTAAATAGATCAATAATGCAAGGCCTCCCCCTCAAATGCACATCAGCTCTCATTTTTCTTTTGAATCTCTCTCTTGAGACTGAAGGAGGCTTTCACTCCAGTGAGCATGGTTGCCTTCTCTATGATTTTTCTAACCAAGGTGCATATTTTGACGTACATCCATAGTAGCTTTCACTCAATACTCATAGATAGCCTTTTGCTTGGTCATGACTGTATTGATTTTTCTTTTGATTTGCAATTTTGCTTTTTTATAGCTCACTTTTTGATGCAGTTTTTTTCTTGTAAAAGTACAAGAGGGAGACAAGGCATTCAAGGCCTATTTTCATATAAAAGATTTCTAACGATGGGTCATTTTTATGCACAATGCTCAAGGAATTCAAATAACTAAAGTGTATACAAAAAAATTTTGGAGTTGAAGCAACTCATCCCATATGGAGTGTGTAAGGGCATTTCAATTCAGCTATGAACAACATTACTTGGACACATAAGTTAGATATTCCACACTATAGATTGTATGAGAGCCTTCTTCATAAAAATGAGATCACCAATTCATTCAAATGAAATCAAATATAGAAGAGACAAAAGCATTTGTTCAAAACAATTGAAAATCTTTTTGGAATTTTAGATTTTGAGACTTGTTTTGAATTTTTTTATAAAATATATACAAGAGAAATAGGCAAAGAGCCATTCAAACAAACAAACCCCTATGAATTTTTTTAAGATTCTCAAATCTAAGAGCATCTAGAGGTTTGGTGTACATATCAACACGAGGATTTTCTCACCCAAAGGGGTTTAGTTTTTCGTTTAACAACTTTCTCAAAAACTTTGGGTTGAGAGTATGGTACATGGCTATCAAGGTAGTTTGTCTTGGCTTTCTTTTCTTAAAGAATTTTGGTCTTGATGGCTTTGGAAATCTAGGATAAGACCTATTAGAATTTTTAGTCAAGACTTGAAAACGAATTTGAGAAAATCTACTTTGACTCCATGGCACATATTGAACTTTCATATTAGGAGTATTAAGCCTCTTATGACGATTTGGCCTAATATATCCTCTATTGCTACAATGACGACAAGTAAGAATGCAAGACACATGCAAATGTTGAGTTTTTAACTGAAATGATATTGACCTTACCTTTTGAAGTTCTTCCTTACACTTTGGAGCTCGAGGCTTTGGAAGTTGTAAGTTTAATTATCAAATAATTTGACTCGTTTTAAGGTGGCATTGTGGAATAAACAAACTTTGTCTTCTTGATAGCATTTGAAGAAGATGACTTGTCTTCAAATCCTGTTCTAGTTTTGTCTAAAAGATTCCTTTGAATATTGAAAATATGATCCATCTTTGCAGTAAATCCTATCAACCTCTTGATAGTGTCATTTATCTTGGACAATTCATTCTCAAACTTAGAAGCCTTTTCTTCCAACTCCTTCTTGGAATCATTGTTCATATGCAACTCTTTCTTTAGTGGATTCACACGAGCTTGTTTTTCAATAACCTCTTGTTTCAGATCATCTCGCTCCTTTTGCACAGTTCGGTATTTGCTGGTCACCTTCTGCTTGTACTCTTTCAGCTTTAAGCATTCATCATACATCTCATTATATGCTTGTTGCATCCCATCATCATCGCTTTCAAACCACTTGAACTTATCTCACATTCCTGTATGCTGTTAGTATCTATAATGTCATCAACAGAAATGGATGCAGATGAGGAGAGCTTAGGAGATTCATGTAAAGGAGAAACTAATGCAATAAGTTTTCTAGTTTCTTCATCAGAAGAAGACTCTTCAAAGTCCTCGATCTCATCATATTTCCAAGTGGGATAAAAAACCTTGTTTTTTTTCTTTTTCTTGTTTGGACATTCTTGAGTAAAGTGACCATAACCATGACATTCATAACACTGAACTATATTGGTTTGCTGAGATTTGGAGGCCTTTCCTTTGGACTTCTTACTTGATGTGGAAGAAATGTGCTTCTTATTCTTAAGAAATTTTCTAAGTTCCAAGGCTATCTTAGCATGGTCAAAATCATGGTCTTTATCACTATAATCTTCTTTACCTTCCTTGATAGACTTGAAAACTATGCTCTTGTTAGGTTCTCTTATTTGGTTTCAAATTAGCTTCATAGGTTTGAAGCGAACCAACAAGTTTCTATACTGTGAGAGCATCAACATCCTTGCTCTTTTTAATGGCCATGACTTTGGGCTAGAACCGATCTGGAAGAGATTTTAAAATTTTTCTAATAATTTTTGAATTAGAAAATCTTTCACTAATATTGAAACTGGAATTGACTATGCCACTCAGTTTCAAATAAAATTCATCAAAGGTTTCATTGTCCTTCGTTCGGAGATTTTTAAAATTTGTTGTCAACCTTTGAAGTTTGGCAATTTTAACAGAAGTTGTATATTTATGAGTGGCTTGTAAAATATCCCATGATTCTTTATCAATTTCACACTTTGAAATCTGACAAAATTCTTGTAGTGTGTTGTTGCTAAAGATGGCATTCATAGCCTTTGCTATTCCAGCTACTTTCTTCTAGTTTAGTCATACTCCATTTAGAAACTGTTTTAAGAATGGTTACATTTTTAACTTCCTTGGTGGGTAATGTCCATCCTTGCAAAACACTTAGCCAAACACATTCATCAATAAATTTCAAAAAAGCACCCAATTTTAGCTTTCCAATATGCAAAATTAGAGCTATCAAATAGAGGAGGTCTAACAGTAGAACCACTTTCTTTAGGTAAATCCATTTTGCTAAAGACACTTGTAGGATCTCACGCGATAAAAATAATATTTGAAAAGTTATTTTACGTGGTTCTACTGTATGGATAATAATCATTTTTAAACCTATGTAACAATTTTAACAATCACATGCAACAAACTAAAGCAGTAAGCAATCACACAAGATGCACACATGATTTTTAGTATGAAAACCCTTGGGGAGAAAACCACAGGACCTAGTCTATTCAATCAAACACTATAAGAATGAATACAAAAGAGTCAACTTACAATCCAATCCTAGATAATCCAATTGTCGGGTGCCGAATCCATGAATTTGCGGGTGTGCACTTCTTGTAACAACTGAGTCACATGATCATGTATTTGTCCCTTGATACGGTTTTTCAATGCTTGTTGATTGTCAAGTTCACGACATCTCTGAAGTCCACCAAGAATTGAACTCAGATCCACAACTGTCTTGAACTCATTCAAACCATTTTCTCATTGTCGATATGATGATAGGAACCGAAGAAAGTAATCCTTAGATCTTTGAAAGCGCACAATCTAATGAAGAAATACTTAATCTCTAACAAACACTCATAGGGTTGTTTTCTTAAAAGGCTTAGTGTTTGTTTGAGAGGTCTAGGCTGGCTTGAGGATTACCTTGATAAGTGGCCAGATGCTAGATAATTGCCCAGATGCCTGTGGAAGAGATCCAAGCTTCAATATATAGGCATGAGATTGCTTGGAGTGTAGAACAACATCTGAGATGACCATTGACAGCTCCAAGTTGGCCTTGAACTGATATGAGTTGTCTTGGCACGCATTTCAAAGTCTAAGAGGCACAACTTTCAAGAGACTGATTGAGTCCGCTAAGGGGGCTTGATAGCGGGCAAGGAATTGTTCTCTGAATCTTTGCAATCGCCAAGCTGGTTAAGGCGAGCTTGATAGCGGGTAAGACCCTGCTCTCTGAATCTCTTGTAACTGTGTATCGCACTATGGCGCACTGTGATAGCGGGTTGCTTTTTCCAGCTGCAGACTTGCTCTGTTTTGCAGTTTTGTGCCTTGAAACTTGTGATGTCCAATCAACAACCTTTCTTGGAACTTTGTCTGCCTAACTTCTAACGCAAGGCTTATACAAGTTTACAAGAAGCACTTTTACATGATCAACAAATATGGCCAAACAATCAGACCTAACAGTTGTAAGGGAAACGAATATCTAGCCCCACACATTTGTGGTTCATCAATTGATTATTGAGGTACACACGATCTATACATACATAGATAATTGATTTGAAATTCCATAAACTTTGAAGCCGAATCTTTTCAGTGCCTTTTTCAGAACCAAGTTCAACGCAGTTCCTTAGTACAAGTTTGCTTCCACTTTTCTTTTATTCCTGTTTGAAAGAGTAGCTAACTCAGAAATCAAAAACCATTATAACAATTACAAATATTTCTACTCAAATCCACACTGGAATTCCTAGAGTAACATTTTGACATTCAAACAATGCATTTTCCCTTCAAAATATAAGGATTTGAAATGCCTTCCGAAAGAGCTACAGTTTTTTAAGGTTCTTCTCACCCACAATTAGGCCATGAAAGCCGTATGGCACCCGCCCAGGCAACTTCACCGCTGCCACAACGTCCAGTGTTGGCGACTTAGCATCCATCACCACAAACTGTGACTCATTAGTTATCTCATTGTGCACATATGACAGTACAAAACCATCATCTTCATCACAGTCTAAGTCGTTGGCGTCCCTCGCCACGAAGAAGGCCTCCCCTCCGAAGCAACCAGGCCCGTAGCTTCGGCCTGCAACTGCACACTCCAATTTCAAGTCAATCTTCACCACGCCTGACATCTTAGGGACGCTTTCGCCGACAGCCATGTAAGCATACCGGTTCTTCTTTCCAACATATGCAGGGTTGATGGATCCCAATTCTATACTTCTCTCCGAGAGGACGGTCTTTGAAGTTACACCTGTTTTCATGTCGATCCTCAGCTTCTCCAGGGAGAAATGAACCTTGTGCATGCTGTGGAGGAAGTTTTCCGGGGATAAGAAGCTGGCTGCAACGATAACGACACTGCCATGATCGTCCTCCCATGCATTGATAATATGTGATGATGCAGCTATCTCGTGCGGGCTTGCCCCCAGGTCCAGGATGAACGGCACAATGGTCGGACAGTGATCTCCTGCACCAAAACCCACTGGTGTGATGGGAGCCAATGGCCCTCCGGTGTGCAAGTTAGATTCAAGGTGATCTCGGCGTGGGAGAGAAGGAGAGATTCAAGGGGTTGACTGTGTATGCATACCTTCGAAGGGGCCGAAGTTTTTCCTTGTATGCTTGCATAGTGGAGGTAGGTGGTCCTTCCACGTGGCGGCTTCTAGTTGGAAGGTCAGAACTGTGTCAGAGCACTCGAGAGAGCCATCTTCACACTCCAGGGTGGCGTGTGCTCAGAGCGGTGTCAGGGGCATGGCGGTTGTTGCGGGTACATGCCACATCCACGTCCCTGATGCAGTCCAGAGAGGCCGGTGTCAGAAGTGGGCCCCGCGGATCGGGTCGGACGCCGACCCGATCAGGGGACCGTTGCGAGCGACCCTTCAGATCAGGAGGTTCATGGACGGATGGAGTGGAGACCTGGTCGGGATACGACTAGGCGGTACGAGACGGGCTTCCGGTCTGGTCGGGAAATCCTCGTCACCAGATGCCCCCAATTCATCTGGCCATCCGTTCGGGGTCAGAGGAATTTCATCGGACGGTTCGACCGCGGAACGCGGAGCGCATTTATAGCGGGGGCGGCGTAATTATGGCAGGCGCTGTCCCGTCGTTTCGCCTGCCCCCACGTGGCGGCCAGGGATTAGCAGTCAGAAGTTGAAAAGCCGTGTCGCATCTCAACCGTTGATGTCCCATCACCGAGGGTCATCTAGGCCGTTGATTTCAAAGGCGTGGGGGGAATTTTGTAAGGCGGTTGCCCCCAATTTCGGCCTCATTGCTTTTTACCAAATACGCAGAGAGAGAGAGAGAGAGAAGAACCTAACTCACTTTGCCGTCGTCGCTGTCTACGCCTCCACCGTCGTCTTCGTCATCTCCGGCCAGCCAAGAGGTGCCATCCTCCTAGTTTCACTGCCGGTTCGCTTCGAAAATCGTCGCTGGTGCTTCAGAACGTGGTAAGCTTCGCCCTCTGATTGTATGTACTGGCTTATTACCCGCTGTGTGTCCATGTTTGAGGGGAGAGGTCAGATTCCCGACCTTTCGGGGTTTGTTGACAGGGCGGAGTTCTTAGAATCCGTTCTTGGGGATTTGTGTGAGTTGTTTAGGCCGGTGTTCAATAGGATTGAGGGCTGTGTACCTCTCGGGACCATGTCGAACCCGGAGGGGGTTAGTTCAGACACGGAAGAGACGGGTTCCAATGGGTATCGAGTCGAGAGGCGCCAGACCCAGGAAGAGGCCTCTGTGGGGGACTCCGGGGGCTCCCAAGGAGTCGAGGCCGCTTACTCTGGAGTCGGGGAGGAACGGGACCAACCCGCTGAGGTTGCTGCCCGAGCAGTGGAGGTCGAACCCGGCGAGGGGGAGGAAGAGGATGGCCCCGGGTACGGTGCAGAGAGGGTCGCCTCCTCTCTTGACAGGGAGAAGGTCGTCGCCCTTCGGCGAGCGTACCAGATCCCGAAAGGGGTAAGGTGTAGGGTCCCTAGTTCTAGGGACCGGGCGTGCTCGCCCAGGGAGGGGGAGATAGCGATCTTCAAGGGCGCTCTAGCTGGCGGCCTTCGTGTACCGTTCCCTCGGCCGGTCAGAGAAATTCTGCAGAGGTTGCGTCTCGCTCCGGGACAGCTCTCGCCGAACGCCTGGCAGATCATGGTGGGTTGTATGATCCTCTGGCAAATCGTCCATGGGAGGGACGTGACGCCAGAGGAGTTCTCGCATTGTTATAGGCCGGCCGAGCGCGGGAAGGGATACTGGTACTTCTCAGGTCGGTCGACCGGGCTCGATCTGGTTGGTGAGCTTCCTTCTTCACACAAGAACTGGAAGGACCGGTTCTTCTTCATTAGCGGAAAGGGCTGGGAGTTCTGCCCCTGGGAGACAGATTTCTCCGCTCGGATCCCCAGGCAATGGGGTTACCCGAGCAAGAAGGGTATGATCCTTACTCCGTGTCTTCTTCCTCCCCTTTTGCCCGATGTTTTTTGCATGTGTCGCCCGTTCTGACTTAGGTGCCTTACGAGTGTCAGGTCAAGTAAAGCCTCTTCTGTCTGCCGAGCACAAGGCGGCGGTAGAGGCGGTCAAAGAGTACGAGTTTCATAACGCCAAGGACTTGGTGACTGTCAAGGCGCTCGCTCTATATCTCTTGGGGCCCGAACCGAGCAGAGAGGCCTTGGCCGCTGAACGTGAGAGGAGTGAGTACATTTTTACTTTCGTTATGGCGATCGTTCTCTGACATTTCTGGTCATCCTTTGCAGATCGCCCGGTCGCTGCGGCTGCTCAGGTCGATGCTACAGCGGTTCAGCCCGGTCGTCAAGAACTCCAGCCAGCCGCCGAGCAGGACACGATGAGTTTTGACATCAACTTCCTGGCCCGGAAGAGGGCGGCGGCGGCAGCCGGGGCGTCAGGGTCGAAGCGCCAAAAGATGACCGAGGTCGTTGAAGAACTCCCTCCTCCCCCTCCTCCATCGAAGAAGGCGTCACCCCAGAAGGGGAGGGGTCAGGTTTCAGTTGCCGTCAGACCTCCGGGGCATTTCGAGGGATCGCAACCGAGGCGAGGCGCGGTCACTCCAGCGGACCCTCAGGCCCGTGCTGGTCCGGCAGCCTCTGCCCCCGCGAACGTCATCGATAACTCGGACATGGCCTGGGAGAGGGCGGCAGAGGCGGTGAGACCTGCAGACATCACGAGGCTATCCAAGCATCC
The DNA here is from genome assembly GCA_033060915.1 of Euryodendron excelsum. Taxonomy (NCBI): domain Eukaryota; kingdom Viridiplantae; phylum Streptophyta; class Magnoliopsida; order Ericales; family Pentaphylacaceae; genus Euryodendron; species Euryodendron excelsum. Next base: position 21,793,830 of record CM065377.1, on the reverse strand, counting down.
CAACTCCTGGTTGGTCAGGGACGTCAACCACGACCTGTTCAAGGTGTGCTCCCATTGTTGGCCCAAGTAGGCAACCCAAGAGGGGGGGTGAATTGGGTTTTATAGAATTTTTAACAAGAGTTTCAACTAAAAAATCGTTTATGGATTTTAGTAACAAATAATCAAAGTATATGTATCAAGCAAATGAAGTGTACATTAGAGCAAGTATTTGCAAGCATGCATAATAAGCAAGTAAGCAAAACAGAGGCAGAAGAAATATGCACCAGATTTATAGAGGTTCGGCCAACCTTGCCTACGTCCTCTCTTCTTCGATCCTTTCGAAGGAATTCCACTATGCAATACACCTTACACAGCCGCTGGTTGTGCCACGAGTGCCCAGCTCACTCTTTACAAAAGCTTCTTCCCAAGCTTTCAAAACCCAAGAGATTTTGTCCAAGCTTCTCTTAAACTTACAAGTGTTTTTCCCAAGAACACTTAAACTTACAAGGTTACAAACTCACCCAAACAAGAATGAATGAAGATTATACAAAGAGTGACTCTCCTAGTGAGTATACAAATGAATACAACTCAATGGATAACTTTAAATACTCAGCAAGAATATGTAACAGTTAGGTGCAGGTGATTTTCAGCTTTGAAGCACTTGATATGAATGGTATGATTGCTCTATTCTCCTTGTTTGAAGCTGTATGTATCTCATATATATAGGTATGGATCGATTCTAGCCGTTGGAGAAGTATGGGAGAAGATTTGGTTGTGTTTGTGCCCATACCGTCTGTCAGAAAACTAGCCGTTAGAGTCTAGGAGTCGACTCTTTTCTCAATGAGTCGACTCTTTTTGCATTTCAGCAGATTTTTCAAGTTTCTGTCCAAATGAGTCGACTCTTTTGTCCCAGGAGTCGACTCTTTTCAGCAGTCTGCAGAATTGTTTGTTCTCTGTTGCAATGAGTCGACTCTTTTTGGCCAGGAGTCGACTCTTTTAAGCTTCCAGCAGAATTCCAAGGCTCTGTTCGAATGAGTCGGCTCTTTTAACTTGAGGAGTCGACCCTTTTTCCAAAAACCCATATTTTTGCAACTTTTCTTCATTCTTTTTCAAAGCTTCCAATCTCTTCAAGGATCATCTAAATAGGCTTTTTAAAGCTTGCAAACACTTCTTCAAGATTAGATGACTCCAAGAACATCTTCAATCCATTCAAGGTGAGTTTTCTTCATCTTCATCATTTGTAGGGCTCTTCCATTATCATAGCTTCATCCATTGATTCAAGTCTTCTTCAATATCTTCAAGAGAGCTTCCACGACTTAGAATCTTCATTTCTTCAATCAACATGGCTTCTCCATGGACTTCAACAACTCAAGAAAGCTTTCCAAAGCTTGTGATTCCTTTCATGTCTTCAAGACATCTTTACATCTATCAAGAAAGCTTTTATGTTTTTGAGTTGGTCTCTTCTTTTTCCATTCTTGCAAGATGTCTTCAAGTACTCAAAGTCTTCAATCTTTTAAATCAAGACTTTGATCATTTTCATTCTTCTTCTTTGATATCCATCATCTTCATTCCCTTATAAAATCACCATTGTTGAATATGCTATTCTTTCATGCTTATCAATCTTCAATCTAGGATTTTCATCAACTTGAGATTTCTTATTCTTCTTATAATATCACCTTTGTAGAATACATCACTTCATCATGCTTTTCATCATAAATCCTCTATTATGATAAGCTTCAAGTCAAGATCTAATTAATAATTCATCTGCACACTAAGTAGAATTATTAGATCATTTAACCATGTTTTGTTATCATCAAAATCAAGGTATTGACTTAACACCCGTGTGGTTAACACTTTGCTCTTCACTACTTTTCATGTGATACAAGTTCTAACCCCTTGGATTTCAGTCTCTTGCCAGGGTTATGGCTCTGAGTCATCGCCTAGAGGGCTCGGAAAAGGCTCTCCAGGAGGAGAAGGCGGCCAGCTCGGCGCTCGTCCAGGAGGTTCAGTCGCTGAAGGGCGACGTCTCGGCTGCCAGGGCCGAGAGGGATTCTGCTCTGGAGGAGCTCCAGTCGGCTCGGGCCGATAATGAAAGGCTCGCCGGGTAGGCCAACAAGCTACTCCTAAGCTTCACGGCCGAAGAGGCACGATCTGGAAAGAGCTGTAGCAGCTCACGGTGAGGAGCTCAAGAGGGCAATGGCCGAAGCCGTTGAGGAATTTAAGAAAGGGGACGACTTCCAGGCCTTGCTGGAACCCACCTTTCAAATGGGCTTCGAGTCGGCTCGAAAACAGGCATCCAAGAAGTATCCCGAGTCGGACTTCTCGAGCCTGGATCCTCTCAATGACCTCGCACCTGTGGATGGTCAGAGTGCTACTGGCCAAGTGGTTGAGGAAGGGGCCGGAGCGGATACTGCTGGAGAGGGCCAAGCCGCTGCTGGTGACCAGGTCGATGACCGGCCAGAAGCCACGGAGGGACAAATTGGGGACCGCGCTCAGGCTTGAAGATGGCTTGGGCCCTCGTCTACTGGAGCCCGCCTTTTGCATGGGCATCTTTTGTTGTTCATTCTCGTTTTTTTTTTTTTTGAAACTGTATTCTTCCTTTCACTAATGGAATGGGTTTGTTTTCGTACATTCTATGTCCGTTATGTTTGTTGAATGTTTGATTGGAATGGTTTGTAGAATGCTTGTACGTACCAAAGACGAATTGACCGGCGTTTATCGCCGAAGGGATTCCACTTGTGCCGTGGCCACTTGAGGTCCTCTGGATCTGCTTGGCACTTGGCCGAGCAGATTCAAGTTCTATGCCATGGCCAATTAAGGCCCCCTGGATCTGCTCGGCGCTTGGCCGAGCAGATGCTAGTTCTGCGCCATTGCCACTTAAGGCCTCTGGCTCTGCTCGGTGCTTGGCCAAGCAGATTCTACTTCTGTGCCATTGCCATTTAAGGCCCTCTGGCTCTGCTCGGCGCTCGGCCGAGCAGATTCTATTTCTGCGCCATTGCCACTTAAGGCCCTCTGGCTCTGCTCGGCGCTTGGCCGAGCATATTCTATTTTTGCGCCATTGCCACTTAAGGCCCTCTGGCTCTACTTGGCGATTGGCCGAGCAGATTCTAGTTCTGTGCCATTGCCACTTAAGGCCCTCTGGCTCTGCTCGGGGCTTGGCTGAGCAGATTCTATTTCTGCGCCATTGCCACTTAAGGCCCTCTGGCTCTGCTCAGCGCTTGGCCGAGCAGATTCTATTTCTGCGCCATTGCCACTTAAGGCCCTCTGGCTCTGCTCGGCGATTGGCCGAGCAGATTTTAGTTCTGTGCCATTGCCACTTAAGGCCCTCTGGCTCTGCTCGGCGCTTGGCCGAGCAGATTCTATTTCTGCGCCATTGCCACTTAAGGCCCTCTGGCTCTGCTCGGCGCTTGGCCGAGCAGATTCTATTTCTGCGCCATTGCCACTTAAGGCCCTCTGGCTCTGCTCGGCGATTGGCCGAGCAGATTCTAGTTCTGTGCCATTGCCACTTAAGGCCCTCTGGCTCTGCTTGGCGCTTGGCCGAGCAGATTCTGTTTTGATTCCCCGCAAGTAGATAAATTCAAAGTCGATTCATGTGAACAATTTGCTGAACAGTCGCTTTTATTGAGATTCAGGGGAATTACAAGTAGGAGCCTTTCAAGAGTAGTACTTCCTTAGATGTTCTGCGTGCCACGGGTGTGGAAGCTCCTTCCCTTCCGAGTTCTTTAGCCTGTAGGTGCCCTTCCTAGTATTGCCGATAACCTGGTAGGGTCCTTCCCAATTAGGTCCGAGCTTTCCTTCTCTGGGATCCTTGGTAGACTGGTTGACTCTCTTCAATACAAGGTCCCCGGCCGCGAAGTCTTTTGGTCGAACCCTAGAGTTGTGGTACTGGCGCATCCTCTGCTGGTAGGACGCCATTCTTACAGCTGCCTGTAGCCGTCGTTCCTCCAACAGATCCAAGTCCACATTCATGGCCTCGCCGTTGGTGGCGAGGTCGAATTGCACAGTTCTGGGGCTGGGGAGACCGATCTCTACTAGGATGACAGCTTCAGCGCCGAAGGTGAGTGAGAACGGCGTCTGACCCGTAGACACTCTCTCCATCGTTCTGTAGGCCCATAAGATGTTATGGAGCTCTTCTGCCCACAAGCCCTTGGCCTTCTCCAACTTCATCTTGAGGATCTTCAAAAGTGATCTGTTGGTGACTTCAACTTGGCCGTTCGCCTGGGGGTGCTCGGGGGACGAGGCGTGGTGACTTATCCCCAGGTCGGCGCATAATTTGTTGAACTGTCTGCCCTCGAATTGCTTCCCGTTGTCCGTTATGACGACCTTGGGGATTCCGAATCTGCACACAATATTCTGCCATAGGAACTTTTGCATCTTCTCCTCGGTAATCGTCGGGAGGGCTTCTGCCTCCGCCCACTTCGTGAAGTAGTCGATTGCCACCACGGCAAATTTCGTCTGTCCTTTGCCGAGTGGTAATGGGCCCACAATATCAATCCCCCATTGGGTGAAAGGCCAGGGAGTCTGGATTGGGGTCAATTCTTGAGATGGCTGTCTCGGGATGTTGGCGAACCGTTGGCATTTATCACATCTCTTGACGAATTCCTGGGCGTCTCTTTCCATGGTGGGCCAATAATAGGCCGTTCGCAATATCTTCTTGGCGAGGGAACGACCACCAGAGTGGTTTCCACACACCCCTTCGTGGACCTCCCGCATTATGTAGTCTGCTTCTTCTGCATTGGCGCAGCGGAGCAGCGGTATGGTGTGCCCCCTTTTGTACAGTACTCCGCCCTGTATAAGGTACCTACTCGAGCGGTACTGAACCCGCCTCGCCTTGTTTCGGTCCTCAGGCAGGGATCCGCTCTCCAAGTAGTTCTTGATTAGGCTCATCCAGGAGGATTCTGGCTCGATCTGGTCAACCTCTAGGCTCTGGATGCTCGGTGAATTAAGGATCTCAAACGGGACTCTCGGGTCGGGCTCCTCGGACGAGGCAATTCTGGCTAGCCGGTCTGCCTCCTCGTTTTGTAGTCTCAGTACGCGCTCCAGTAGTACCTTAGGGAATCTTCTGGCCAAGCTCTTCGCCACTTGGCAGTATTGCTTCATGTTGTCTTTTCTTGCTTCGTACTCTCCCTGAACCTGCTCCACCACGAGCTGAAAGTCGCTTCGGAACACTATTTGCTTTGCCCCCATTCGCCGAGCCATTCGGAGGCCGGCGATGAGTGCTTCGTACTCGGCGACGTTGTTGGTGGCAGGAAACTTGAAGCGGAGAGCATACTCCATTTTGTAGCCTTCGGGGGTGACTAGGACCACGCTGGCGCCGCCGGAACCGTGAGTGGAGGAACCGTCAACGTTCAGGACCCAGGGGCTCTCAGGGGGGTCGGCGTCGGGGGTGGCCGGGGGTGGGTTAGTGAATTCTGCTATGAAATCCGCGGCAGCCTGCCCCTTGACCGCCAGTCGGGGTCGGTAACGGATGTCGAATTGACTAAGTTCAACGAACCATTTCACCAATCGGCCTGACGTCTCGGGTTTGTGCAGGACGCTCTTCAAGGGCTGGTCGGTAAGTACCACAATCGTGTGAGCTTGAAAATACGGTCTTAGGCGCCGAGCTGCGGTCACAAGTGCGAAGGCCATGAGTTCCATCTTCGGATACCGTTCTTCTGCTCCATGCAAGGCACGGCTGGTGTAGTAGACTGGCTGTTGGATTCCCCCTTCTTCTCGGACCAGAGCTGAGTTCACTGCTGTCGCCGACACGGCCAAATAGAGATACAACTCCTCCCCCGGGACGGTTCGGCTGAGCAGCGGGACTGAGCTCAGGTATTGTTTGAGTTGACCAAAGGCTACTTCACACTCCTCGTTCCACTCGAACGCCTTGCGCAGGATCTTGAAGAACGGTAGGCACTTGTCCGTGGACCGAGAGATGAACCTATTCAGGGCAGCGATACGTCCCGCCAGCCTCTGGACGTCTTTCGTTGTTTTGGGCGCCTGCATGTCGATGATGGCTTGAATTTTCTCCGGGTTGGCCTCAATGCCCCTTTGTGACACCATGAAACCCAGGAACTTCCCCGAGGCGACGCTGAAGGCGCACTTGTCGGGGTTGAGCTTCATCCGGTATTTGCGGAGCGTTCGGAACGTCTCTTCCAAATCCCGCAGGTGGTGGGCGGCCTCTTTGCTCTTCACCAACATGTCGTCCACATAAACCTCCACATTACGCCCGATCTGGGACTTGAACATGAGGTTGACCAGCCGTTGATATGTTGCCCCAGCATTCTTTAACCCGAACGGCATAACATTGTAGCAATAGACCCCCCGATCGGTAATGAAAGCTGTATGCTCCTGGTTGCGCGCCGCCATTCAGATCTGGTTATATCCTGAAAAAGCATCCATGAAGGTTAGCATTTCATACGTCGCCGTGGAGTTGACGAGAAGATTGATGGTCGGTAGTGGGAAACTGTCCTTGGGGCATGCTTTGTTCAGGTCAGTGAAATCGACACACATCCGCCACTTCCCGTTGGACTTCTTTACCATGACAACGTTCGAGAGCCAAGTAGGGTAGTGCGCTTCCCTGACGAACTTTGCCTGCACCAGCTTCTCCACCTCTTCAGCCATCGCGTCGTTCCGGTCCGGTGCGAAATTCCTCCGCTTCTGCTTGACCGGCCTGGCCTCATTGTCGATGTTCAAGTAGTGAGCCGCTACTCGTGTGTCAATACCAGGCATGTCCTCATGAGACCAGGCGAACACGTCTGCGTTACTTCTCAGGAACTCCCTCAACTGCTCTTTCAACTCTTCGGGGGCGGCGGTCCCTATCCTCACCTTTCTGTCCTATCCCGGTGGCCCGACTAGGACCTCTTCTAGTTCTTCCGCCGGCTCTCCCCTTCTGACTTCCTCTTCGTCCCTCGGCTCGAGCTCTTCGATCACCAAGGTCTCCTTGCTGGGCACTCCTTTGAGGGAAGCCACATAGCACTCCCGTGCTTCCTTTTGGTCGCCCCTTGCACTCCCGACCCCAGTGTCGGTCGGGAATTTGATTCGGAGATGATACGTGGAAGCGACCGCCTTAAACTGGTTCAGGGCGGTTCGACCAATTATGGCGTTGTACGCGGAAGGGCAATCCACAACCAAGAAGTGTACCATCCTCGTCGTCCGGTGTGGCTCTTCCCCAAGGGTGACTGGCAGGGTAATGGAACCGAGAGGGACCACCCGGTCTCCGGTGAAGCCGACCAGCGGGCAGTTGACTGGTTGTAGCTTCTCCTGACCGATCTTCATTTTCTCAAAGGCCCCTCGGAACAAGATGTCTGCCGAGCTCCCACTGTCGACCAAGATTCTCCAAGTTTTGAAGTTGGAGATCACCGCCGAGATGACCAGGGGGTCATCGTGCGGTTGGTGTAGCTCGGTGGCCTCTTCTTCAGTGAATGTGATCACGGGACCTTCGTTCTTTATCTTCTTGCTGGCCGTCCCGACCAGCATTACTTCTGCTTCGTTTCGGATGTCTCGGACATGTTTCTTTCTCGCCGAAGAGGACTCCCCTCCTCCAGCGAATCCTCCAGCAATGACCCTTATCTCTCCAATGGGCTGGGTGGTTGTTTCGGTTCTTGCTGGGCTGCGTCGCTCCGCCCGTGCTCGATCTCGACCGGCCACGTAGCGGCTCAGCCTCCCCCGTTTGATCAGATCTTCGATCTGCTGCTTTAAATCGATACAGTCCTCCGTGTCGTGGCCATGGTCACGGTGGAAGCGGCAGTATCGCCTCTTGCTCCTCATTCCCGAAGGTGTCTTCAAAGGCTCGGGCCATCTCAGGTGCGGGTCATCTCAGATCTCCATCAGAACATCCTTCAGCTTTGTCGTTAGAGGGGTGAACGTTTGATCGAGGCCGCGGTAGTACTCGCGTCTCCCTTCGCCCCTGTTCCTCGACCGGTTGGTGTTTCGGCTCGTTTTACTTTCCCTCTCGTCGTTCGATGTTCCGCTCGTTCGCTTCTTCTCGGAGCGTGAACCGTCCCCTTCGTCATTATCTCGCCTGGCGCTCATGGCGTCCTCCGCGTTCATGTGCTTCTGAGCCCGGAGCATCAATTCTGCCATGTCCTGGGTCGGTCTTTTTGATAGGGAGAAGAGGAGTTTCCCACTTCTCAGGCCGCTCATGAACGCCGTGACAGCCACCTTGTCATCGACATCGTCCACGGCCAACGTCTCTTGGTTGAACCTCGCAACACACTCCCTCAGCGTTTCAGCCTTCTTTTGCCTCACCGTCAGCAAGTATGCCGGAGGCCTCCTTTGCCGCTGGGCTCCAATGTAGTGGCTCACAAAGAGCTTGCTAAGTTCCTTGAAGGTTGAGACCGTCGCTGGTTTGACCTTGTTGAACCAGGTTCGCGCCGAACCCTTCAGCGTGACCGGAAATGCTCTGCACATGATCTCATCCGGCACTGCTTGCAGGTGCATGAGCGCCCTGAACGTCTCCAAATGGTCTACCGGGTCCTTAGATCCATCAAAAGAGTCCAAAGTCGGCATTTTGAACTTCTGGGGGAGTGGGTAGTCCATTACGTTCTGCGTGAACGGTGAGGCTGTTCGGCCAATGAGGGTGTCTACTGCATTTGGGGCTTTGGCTTCTACCGCGGCTAAAACTCCAGCCATCTAGGCTTGCATGGCTTTCATTTGCTCGTCCCAAACATGGGAGCTCTCCGGTTTGTCGCCCACCATCTCCGTCCTCGACGGGATGGCGTGACTAGTACGTGCTTCTTCGATGTAGGGCTCACGGCGAAGTAGGGGGTCTTCGACTCGTCCCCCATTGCCGTTTTCGCCGTTATTGGGGAGGATGGATGGATCCTTGTCGACTTCCTGCTCCTGTTGTTTGTCCGTCACCGGGTTGGGCTGCGGTGGAATCTCAGGTGGAAGAGGGGGGTTTCGTTGGAGTAACTCTGCGTTTTGACGGACCAGCTGCTGCATGCTGGCCATCATGTCCGCCACCGTCTTCTCCAAGGCAGTTATCTTATCTGCACTGGTGTCGGCCATCGAGGTTTCTTTGGGGAGGGTGCTAATCCCAGACCTAGTCAAGACCATGAACTGTCACGAGAGAAGTCGTTTCCCACAGACGGCGCCATCTGATGATGCAGCTATCTCGTGCGGGCTTGCCCCAAGGTCAGGGATGAAAGGCACAATGGTCGGACGGGGATCTCCTGCACCAAAACCCACCGGTGTGATGGGAGCCAATGGCCCTCCGGTGTGCAAGTTAGATTCAAGGTGATCTCGGCGTGGGAGAGAAGGAGAGATTTAAGGGGTTGACTGTGTATGCATACCTTCGAAGGGGCCGAAGTGTTTCCTTGTATGCTTGCATAGTGAAGGTAGGTGGTCCTTCCACGTGGCGGCTTCTAGTTGGAAGGTCAGAACTGTGTCAGAGCACTCGAGAGCGCCATCTTCACACTCCAGGGTGGCGTGTGCTCAGAGCGGTGTCAGGGGCGCGGTGGTTGTTGCGGGTACATGCCACATCCACGTCCCTGATGCAGTCCAGAGAGGCCGGTGTCAGAAGTGGGCCCCGCGGATCGGGTCGGACGCCGACCCGATCAGGGGACCGTTGCGAGCGACCCTTCAGATCAGGAGGTTCGTGGACGGATGGAGTGGAGACCTGGTCGGGATACGACTAGGCGGTACGAGATGGGCTTCCGGTCTGATCGGGAAATCCTCGTCACCAATATGGAATGCATTGAAACCTGGCGTCGTGAGCCATCTCATTTCTTTATCGGAGGTGGCGTATCGTGGGATGACGCCAATACGAGGAACTTTGGCAGGCCGAGACCTTGCCGGCATACCCCTGCATAGCATCATATTGATTGGATCCATCTCCACCTGGGTATCTGGAAAGATTGCATATTGCTTAGTGATTGCGAAGTCGTGGACGTAAGTTGGATGGGTTATGGAAAATATGGGCACATCTTGTTGCTTCGAACCATTGGCGTCAAAGCGAAAGAAGCTCAGATAGGGGACTATGGGGAAGCATCGGAAGGCAAATATCTCCCCAGTTTCGTTGTCAATCTTGGGATGAGCAGTCATGTTTGCAGGTGCTTTTCCGGCAAAATCATGTCTCCCTATCGTCTCAATATCACCTTCTTGGGTTAATCTGATGGCGTAGGGAAGGTCTGTTTCAACCAAGGCAAAGAGACTATCGCAGAAAAACGCTACGCTAGTATTGGCTGACCCAAAGCCTGGAGCTAGATTGATCTGGCCGATGATGGCCCTTCCCACGGTGATAATACAACGGCCAACATCAGCGAGGCCATAGAATCCAGAGAAGAAATTGGGTATCATAGGAACACCAACTTCGAACTCAAGGTTATATTTGTTGGTCTTAACATAGCGACTGCAAAATGTGGCGCGGCCTTTGGATAATCGAATTGAATGGAGCATGCCATCGTCGTCAAAGAGGTGATGAGGTCCGAGAGGTTGATGCTGAGGGTTGGGGCCGTTGCGTATATACGCTCCATTGAGCGAGCGGGGAAGCTCGCCCTCCACAACCGAACATTCTGTGGGAGGTGCAGGGGCGGAGCCAGGAATTTTTTTCAAGGGGTGCTAAAAATTGTATTTTTTTTTGCCTTTCAGGTGTCCAGATCTTCAGTCGACTACTCTTCCATGCATATATTTCTAAATTAAAGCAATAAAAAAAATTTTACATGAAAAATAAAACCAAATTTTATTCAGTCTCATAAAAATATAGTTTTATACGAGGATTGTACAAAATTTGGGGGGTGCCAATACACTAAAATTTTACCTAAATATTAAGAATTTATACTATATATAGGGTATTATACCAAAGTTGGGGGTGCCATGCCACAAACGTGGCTCCGCCCCTGGGGAGGTGTCTTATCGACAGGGGCAAAATTCCCTGTTAGCACGAATTTTGGGTCGACTGATGGGTGGAGTGGTGGGTTGATAAGCTTAGCACTTAATCTGGTTAAGAAGGAGACCAGCATGTTTGATCTATGAAAGGGAATAGAGAGAGAGGATGCAATTATAGTGTTGCATTGAAGTGAACCTGTGTTTGATGAAGAGGAGATTGATGAACCCAAATCTTCCCCTAGCTGTGAAGATTGAGCCACCACTTCGGGGATAAATTTATTGTTGTTGCACCTGACTATTGCTGATGCATTCTCTGTTACTATATCTTGATGCCACATAGAATTGTTTAAGGAAGAAGAGAAGGAATACATGGCTAGAGCGAGAGAGAGAGAGAGAGAACAAATGCGAATATTTTTTTGGTGCTGGCCAAATGCGACTCTATTTACAATATGTATAAACTACTGCAAAAGGAACTCAGGCCACGTTCTTTTGCAAAAGAAAAATGCTATTCTTCTAGAATTTATAACTAGAATTTTGAATTAGAATGATGTGACAGTGACAGTTTTGTAATTAAAATATATTTTGGTGAGTTCTTTGTTTTAAAGTGATAGGCCTACAACTCAGCCACATCATTTTGGTTATATTTTCTGATTATATATTCTGGTTGTATAGTATTATTCTTTGCAAAATATGGGCGAGGTATTGTAACAAGGGTAAATTACATAATTGGTTCTTATAATTTAAGCTATTTTTAAGTTTGGTTCTTATATTTTTAATTTGGTCATTTGCTCCCTCAATTTTGAGAAATATGCACAAATAGTTCAATTAAAAAGAGACGTTATATAAATTGACGAAAAATGAGCACTTGCCACTATGTAAGGGCAAACTAGTAAAATTATATCATTTTTAAATTTTAGATACAATATTAGTCCATGTAATTTACCTCTGTCTTAAATTGGTCCATATACTTTCAATTTTTTCAATTTGATCCTTTGATTCTGCAAAAAAGGGAAAATAGTCCAGTAAAAATAAGCATAAAAAAATTTAACACAAAATGGCCATGTGCTACACACATGAAGAGCACAACATCAAATTCAACTTAGGCCGGGTGTTATGGTGCTCGGGGTTTGGTGGTGGAAGAGTGTTGGGGATAGGTGGGCTGGGGGCTAGGGGTGGTAAGAGTTTTGGTATGGTGGGGACGGGTGGAGGAGAGAGAAAAAGAGAAAAAAAAATAGACGGAAAAAGAAAATGACGTAAATTTACCGTTGTGCCCCTTAGTTGAATGATACGTGATCATTATTAGTCCATATATTTAACATTCATTTTTAATTGAATGATTTTAATTGACAAAATTAGAAGTATATGGACCAAATTGAAACAAAGATAAATTACATGGACCGATAGTTTATTTAGTTCCTAAAAATAATGTGAAATTACTATTTTGCCCTTCACATGCATGAGACGTGGTCATTCTCTATTAATTTATCTAATGTCCATTTTCAATTGGACTATTTGTGCATATATGGTTAAATTAAATGATCTAATTGATGAAACTAAAAGTACAGGAACCAAATTGATACTTGGAGTAAATTATAAAAACCAATAGTGTAATTAATCCAGCGGCACCAGCTCAGACTCTATTTGGCTGTGCAAGTATATAGAGGTAGGGATTAGAGATTCAAACATGAGAAACTAAAGTTTGGGATTAGTTATTCAAACACTTATTGTGCTATTCTTTAAAAAAATCAATATAAAAAATTCCATCAGAATGATATAACATTGATATTATTGAGTTATCACGATGTGTATTTTATTCTAAAGTGAATGTCTCTATCCAACTATATCATTCTAATAATAATTTATATATAAATTTTTTTGTATGTAAAGCATGCATTACCGTTTAAGTATTTGCACTTTTTTTGCTAAATGTTATTTGGATTAATTTTTTGGCTGTTGAATACCGGAAATCTGGTGGGTTGGGATTAAAATCAGAATTACTATTTTGCCCTTGCTTTTTTGGCGACCAAATAAAGTTTTGTTGCAAAATATCTCTGCTGAGTGGGTCCAGCCTATCTGGGGATGTGGACTGCCTCCAAATTAACATATTTATCACAAGCCACGTTCATTGATCTTCAACCCATTTTTCTTCTCCCTGTTACTTTCAGCTTGCGTGTTAGTAATTAGTCATTGCAACGTTAATACTTTGTTTGGGCGTGCAAAAATATAAGTGATGGCATTCAAGAACGAGAAAATATCCTATGAAGTGGAGTACTACTTGTGATAGAGAGGGGAGAGATAACATGTACATGACTTTCGCTATAACTTAAGTATTTGTAATTTTGTGTTAAACATAATTCCACTGATGGGTGGAGTGGTGGGTTTATAAGCTTAGTACTTAATTTGGTTAAAAAAGGGAACGAACATGTGAGAGAGAGAGAGAGAGAGAGAGAGAGAGAGAGAGAGAGAGGATGCAACTGATGTTAATGTTCCTCCATTATTAATGTGGGTTGTGGTTTCTGTAATACCAGGGCAGCATTAGAGTGAATTTGTGTTTGGTGAAGAATGTAAAGTCATGTAATTGACTAATTTCTTAACACCTTCAATTCATTGTAATTTAGGTTGTTAGGTCACAAGCATTTAAGGTTAGTTTAATGTCTGTTCATTTAAGCATAAGCTAAGAGATGGTTAGATGATCTTTATAGTCGAAGTATGTGATATTCTGAAATCTCGCTCGAGTTTGCCTTAGTTTGCTTGAAGATACAGATAGTGATTATCTATTAGGCAATTTCGCTTGAGTTTGCCTGAAGATACAGATAGTGATTATCTATTAGCTATTTCGCTTGAGTTCACCTGAAGATACAAATAGTGATTATCTATTAGCTATTTCGCTTGAGTTCGCTGGAAGAGGGGTTCTGAATCAGACATTTTCTCTTCCCGCATATGTGAACAACCCCTTAGGAGAACATCTAAGGAGTTTTCTAATCATCTTAGATGCTTACAATTGGTTTTTAGCATCAAATAATATTCTTTACCATTGAAGAGTTGAACTCTTGAAACAGTTTAAGGCAGGAAATTTGTACTAAGTGTGTTGCACGGTGGTCAATTATGGTAATGGTATATCGAGGAGTTGATGTTGGGGATTTAGTTATTAAGAGTACTTGTAATCATTTGACATTAGTTTTAATAGTTGTTTTTGTTTGACGGATTGGGCATGTGATTTTTTACCCTATCTTAGAAATTTTTTACTTAAATATTGTGTGTGAATTGTGTAATTGATTTACTTTACTTATGCTAAAATGAATTGTGAATCTATCCAGAGAAAATTTCCATTGGTTAGTGTCGCACAAATCGGCTGCTCAACATGTGCAACAGTAAGTCAAGGACTCGCACAGCATTGAGGAGCCAAATTCATGCTTAAAGCCTAAATACAATTCGTTCAATAATGGAGTTGAATCCACGTGCAACAGTAAGTCGTTGATATTATATCTTGGTAAGGACTACCTACCATAAGGTCTGGTACAAATCCATAATCCTTGTTTGGATATCAAACCAATTCTTCTACTTTTCAATTGCATTTTTCCTTGCTCTGGGCTGGAACCGTTAGAACTAAGGCATGGTACTTGAGGAGGATACATAGCGGGAGCTCTTTGGAGCCATCAAAAACAATTTTAACTTTACTTTTGTACTCCTTATAATTCCAAAGGTAGGTCAGGTACAAATTTGTCAAGCTTGTAATTAGTTAGGCCTTTTGCTTCAACATATATGAACTCGCACAAGGTCTAAAGATTCATCTTAATCGCTAGCAGCAGTAGCAACTGTACCCAATTAGACAAGTCAAAATGGCTCCTCAAAACCAACCCCAAACTACTAGTTGCTGAACAAAATGTTCAAAGACTGGCCGGCCGACATTGCACCTCCTAAAGCTGTATTGCTTAGAAAATTTAAAAAAACAACTAACAACACACCAATGCAATTCAGTAAACGTGCTAATTCCACTTTTGTACTCGTTTTTTCTTTCTTCTACCTGCTCCCTAGAAGTGGTTTTGAAGGCAAGACAGAGTGCTGGCGGACTTTGGCTGGAAGAAAATTATTTTTCGGTGGGACCTTATGGGCCTATTATACTTTGATTGGGAGTGCAAAAATAATTAGAGATGAAACATTTAAACCCGATAAAATTATAGTTTTTAATTCTGTGCTAGTTGGGAAAAGTCCAATAGTTAGGTAAGTACTGAAATTTCGGTAGACATTTTGTTAAATTATGCCATCTAGTGATTTATTATATAAGAAAAATGAATTTGTTAAAGAAATTGAGCGAACTTTTTCCATGTGATAAAGATGACGCCCGACAAGCTAAGTACTACCTAATCAATATTTTTTATTTTTATACTGATCACCATATTAGTTTTCTCATTGGCACGATATGTACCCGTATCGGATATTTTTGTCATATCATTTTAGAATTATTGCTATAAATTATATATTTTGTTTTCAAAATCCAATATATTGATTTATAATTTTTAATATTCATGACAATCTCTAAATAATATTATTCCCAAGAATCATTTTTGATTACTAGTCATTTAAATCTTTTTGTAAATTTTTTTGTATTCAAAATTATGCACAATCTAATATTCTTATCTCCAAACTAAAATTAAACACAATATACTAAGCAGGAGTTTATTTTCCAATTATCAAAGAGAGGGAAAAAAGAAAAAAGCAAAATATGTGTGTAGTAGTGATACTCCTATGTTAAAAATAATTGGACTGAGGAGGTGGAGTGGCGTGTTGATAAGGTTTGTACTTAATTTGGTTAAAAAAGGGACCAACATGTTGGAGCTAGGAAATGGACGAGAGAGAGAGAGAGAGAGAGAGAGAGAGAGCGGATGCCACTGATGTTGATGTTCCTCCGTTATGAAAAAAAAAAAAGGCGTTCACTGCTCAGTAATACTAATTGTTCAGAACTCATTTCTATTAAATTAAAATGTGAGATGTTTTATCAAATTAGCAACATAAATTTAAAATTAATTAAGAAATTTCTAATACAATAAATAACACATGATAAAATTTGATATGCAAAAGTACAAAAGAACCTCGCACTACTTTATAAGTGAATTTTTTTCCCTCCATTATTTATGGGGGTTGTGGTTTCTGTAATGCTAAACAGGTGTTTGATGATGGAGGGGATTTTTTTTTTTTTTTTTAAATGAGTAAAGGTGAGAAGGAATAACAGCTGCTTGTGTGTTTGAGGATGAAAAGGGTATTGATGGGTCCAATTCTTCCCTAGTACTGAAGGCTGATGCTTTCTCTGTTGCTATTCTTGGCCCGACATAGAGTTGCTACAGGAGAGAGAGAAAAAGAGAGCTGATGGAGAAAATGTGAATCTACTACTAAGCTATGTTAATTAGTGTACGATGCAGAACATACAAAGAAGGAAATGATGGCGGAAATGATTCTTACGCCACGTTTCTTTCATTTTTTTGTTTTTTTTTTGAGCATTTTTGGGCAAACACGCCTCTTCTGTCTGCTTGATATGGTCAGTGGATTTAAATATCTCGTGATCCTACTACACTTTGTTTGCGAGTGCCAAAATAACTAGGGATTAGACATCAATTTAGATTCGACTTCAATTTGGTACTAGTCAGAAAAAAAAGCTCAATAATTAAGTAGTACTAAAATTTCAGTAGTTATTGTTATTAAATTGTGATAAGTAATAATTTATTATAATATTGATAAGAAATTATGAATTTGTTGAAAAACGGAGAGAATTTTATGAAAAACTACTACATGCATGTTTTGCTTTTTTTTTTTTTTTTCCTCTCTTTGATAATTGGAAAATAAACTCTTGCTTAGTATATTGAGTTTAATTTTAGTTGGGAGATAAGAATATTAGATTGTGCATAATTTTGAATACAAAAAAATTTACAAAAAGGTTTAATTAATCAGGTGCCTGCTTATGTGTTGATAAAATAACTAGAAATTAAAAATGATCGTTACGGAGAGAGAGAGAGAGAGAGAGAGAGAGCTAAAAAACGACAAATACAATCATTTTCCTCCCTAAGTTGTGTTTCTTATTAATTTGGTGAATGCTCGTGTGAATCAGTTAACTCATTTCCTATTGTTTGATCTAATGAGAACGATTGAACCTGTTAAAATCTATAATTGTTGCAAAATTACTTTGGAAACAATGGTTTCATGCTAACCAACAAGCTAACGTTCCTATATTAACTGTTGAGAATTTGGCCTTCCAAATTCACCCCTCTTTTAAATCTCTCTCGTGACAGGAACGTTAAAATAAATAGAAAAAAACAAAATATAAATATTTACGTGAAAAACTTTTAAAATAAGGAAAAAATCATTAGTTTTAGAGAAAAATACACTATGTGAAAAATTGTTACAATTACATTATTTTTTCTCATCATTCCAAAGCCATCCCTAAACTTTCCCACTAGCTAAATTTTAAATATTATTTCTTTAAGAGAAATTTTGTTAAAATTAAAAGTTACTAACTAAACTATTAATTGGTGCACTTAACTAAAGAGATATAACTGTCCTTATATAGGCATTGAGTCTTGCCTCCATTAGCATTCCTAATCAATGTGGGATTGTCAAAGGAGAAAAACCCAACAAATCTCCATCTTAATTAAGATCTTCATAACTTCTATTATCATGTTCCACCATAAAAGTTTATGCACTCACAATAAACTAATTCCAAATATTTCACTTCAGTCCATGTTGAAAAACAACATTACTAAAAAATTATGGTGCAACTCCCACGTTTGACTTTCCTAGAAGTTTATCAGCCATTGACATAGATTTTCATTACACACCATGTATCAATGCCAAACCAATGCTCGTGTGCAAACTTATGGAACTGTATACACTTTGCAACTGAATCCACTAAAGCTCACTTGATATTAGAATTCACCATGTGCATGACTCAAAGGTGCCCCCACAACATACTGTGGTTTCGTATCACCTTAGCTCCAAACTGACCAGCACTCCCACGGATGCAAGTCCGTCTACACTGTAAACCCTCCACTGGCAAACAGTTTCAACTACTGAAATTTTCATAATGTTGCTCTAGCACCTTAATCCTTAAACCTTAATCTGAAGACAATCCATGTTGTTCAAATACCTTAACTCTCCAGCCTTCACACGAAATCAGCCTACATTGTTTTAGTACCGAGGCTCTCTCCAACCTTCACCTGAATCAGCTCACATACAGTTTCAGTGCCTGATGCTTTGATCTTCAACCGAAGTTTGCATACATACAGTTTTAGTATCTGATCCTCTTATCTTCACCCGAATTCTGCCCATAATACATTGTGTAGTCTTGATTAAATCAAAACATCCTTAACTTGCACTTGCCACAAGTTAAAATTAATTCGCCTATCAAATTTCTCCCACTCGTACCTCCTAACATTACTTTGATGAATGTTTACTGTATAAATGAATCGTACTTACTAAGTAAGTTCTCAAGAAAGATTCAAATATTTCATAGACAGAACTTTAAGATTTTTAGAAAAGATTGGAGGGGTCACACTGGTCCCATTTGAAACCCAGTATCCTAGATAGAATTTACTTAGATTGTATGTATTCACATTACCACACCAAAACTCTACCCCAACACAAAGAACTTTTAATAATCTCAAGAAAATATTTTACGATGTGAAAGATTAGTTAAAACTGCAACCACAAAGTATATTCAGAATTTTAAGAAAAATTATAACAAAAAAAACTCTGATATCACTTGTTGGGAATTTAGCCCTCTTAAATTTATCCCCCTTTTGGATCTACCATGTGATAGGAATATCAAGATAGATAAAAAAAACAAAACACAAAGATTTACGTGAAAAACTCCTAAAATAGCAAAAAAAACCACCAACTCCAAAGAAAAATATAGTATATGAAAAATTGTTATAATCATATAATTTTTTCTCATCGCCCCAAAGACACCTACCAAACTTTCTTACTAGTTAAACTTTAATTTTCACCACTTCAAGAGAAATTTTACTAAAGTCAAAAGTTACTAGTTAAGTTATTGACTGGTGCACTTAACCAATGAAATATAACCCTCCTCATATAGGTCTTAAGCCTTGCTCCTCTTAGCATTCTCAACTGACGTAAAATTGCTAAAGAAGCAAAACCTAACATTGACAAGGCCAATTTAAGTGGGCCGGTAATAAATATATAACAGGAACCATGGTTAAAATTCAAAAGTTTTTACAACAGGTCTATATGGGGTGTTTAGACGTAGCTTATTTAGTAACTCATGACTTATGCTTGTAATTTTTTCGAAATATATTTGGGTGAGTGGATTAAAAAAAACAGCTTATATCTAATTACATTTTTCGAGAAAATTTATTTTTAAAGGTAACTTTTTAAAAATAGTTTATATCTTATAACTTATGATTTATAAGCCAATTGTCCAAACACTCTTTGTTAGAGCCACACGATGTGCTGCTCTGGTTGGGGTTAGTGATAGGATGACAATGTGGAGAGTTTGGTACCGGTTTGGTAAAATCCTACCATACTCTTAATAGAAAAACTCCATTCCATGTGCCGTCCTAAACCCAAGATGGATTGAAATACTCTCCCCGGCTCCTGTCTCATTTAAGTTAATTGGGATTTAAGTTCAAACGAGTTCAACCCAAATAAAATTTTAAAAAAAAAATTTCCAAAAATAAAAAATAAAGCAAATAATACTGATTCTAATACAATGAAAAATTGAGAAAGAAAAAGCCTAAAATCTAATAAGTAGCATTAGGATTCTAATATTTACTTATATATTAAGGATATTTTATATGGTTAAATATAATATAATTGTTTAAGTATTTTATAATATATTCAGACGGATTCGAGGTAAGGTGACCTAAACCCTATCTTGTCCTGAACGCGTATTGAGTTTTGCTTTCTTTCTCATACTTTGTCTTTAGCCCGTTTATTTATACTCTAAGGTCCCGTATGTTTGCGGGATAAGTAATAATGTGTGATCAAAAAAGTGACAATGGGTGATAAATAACACCATGATCTGATTGGGAATTATTTATACTATGCTTGGTAAAGGTAGAATAATGAATAATATAAGTAATGTTAATATGATATTTTATAATTAAAAAATAAACATTAATATAATAGTTACATAAAATTAATATAATATAATGTCGTATATATATAAAAATATATAATAATGTGAAGGGTGGATAAAATAGACTTTTTGTGCTTTATTTTTCACCTATGGATATAGCATCTCACCCCCAATGTGAAATGACTTATCCTTCATTTTGGGGGATGTAATCCTCTACTTTTTTTTTTCTTTTTTAGTTACAAACATAGGATTAAGTGGGCTAATGGCCCAAACTCTTTCTATTAAGGGTAGAGTGAAGTGGAGTTCAGTTTTTCGACTACCATTGTTATTCCTAGTCAGTGAGGAACGTTGGGAATTGAGCTAATTTTGCGGGGGCAGGCCTGTAACTTCGTACAAGTAATCCCCATGTCCAACCATCAAACCAAACAAGGGATTGCCGTATCCCTAAGATGTCTCATAAGAACTAAAGTAGAAAGGACACAGAATGTAACAAAACAGAGCTGAGCAGAGCTCTGGTTATGGATGTTATTCATAATGAGGAAGGCAAACACCATACTGAAATGATTACAGAATATTTAACGACTACTCTTCTCTCTTCTCGCCTCCCTTATACTCCTTACATGGCGGTTGTTTGCGGTTGTTTATTAGCTTCTTGATTTCCCTCCCTTTTCACTCTTCGGTTAATTCTCTGTTCTAACAGGACGCTGACACTTGGACTTCTTTTTTGTTTCTAACTACTAAATACCATTTGACATACATATGTTTATTTTATAATCTGCATTTAGCTTTTCTAATTATGCCCTTATCATTTTAACCCCTTAAAACAAATCTTGTCCTCAAGGCTTGAAGCTAGGGAAGCTTTTGTGTATCTGCTAGTAGTTTTCCCAAGTAGCATCTTCACGTTTAAATTAGGCCATTGAATGTCAAATGTAAAAATTATGTTTGTCATAAACCATTTTTCAAGAAGGTCGTTTAGCTCATATACTAATCGATGTAGAAAAATATGAAGATGCAATCTATTATTCTAAGAATGCCCAAAATAATAACTCAAAGAACACGAAAGATTCATTTTCTCTAAATACAACATTTTAATTTGTTAAAAATTCATATGGGCGGAGCCATTTTATTGTACTTATAGGTAGAATGCAAATTGCAAACCTGATTGGATTCTAATGAGTAGAAATTAAAAAATACTTAAAAAAAGTTACAAAAGTGAGTTAAACCCAAATTTGAATAAGAAACTCGTTAAAGCAAACGATAACAAAATTAGAAGTTTATGGACAAAATAGTAAGAAAATTAAAACTTGCACAAAAGAAAAGCTGGAATTTGGAGCTCTAATCACCAATTTTCCAATCAAATCGCCAAGTTTTGCATGATTGTTAGGATGCAAGATTGCTAGGATTTTTAAGATTGCTAGTTTGACAAAAATTTATTATTTTATACATAAATTTGATATAAAATTTATTAAAAACTTTTGTTCAGTCAGGATCAAGGATCCGACACAATGTCGTTTCGGATTGCCACTCTGACAACAAGAGAAGATTACTCCAACACGCATTATCCTCCTTATTTACATTCTTGTACTGAAAGCGCTCTAAGGCAGTTCCGCTCAAATTATATTCTTTGGGCCCAAAAATATGTAATGGAAAATTCTATTTTTTCATAAAATTTATAGAAAAAATCTACTAAAATAATGTGGTAATGACATTTTTATAATTAAAAACTATTATTCCAAACCTCTCAGTCCAAACAGAGCGTTAGATATGGCAGGTACATTGTATCATTTGGTGCCATGTGATACACACGAGTATTACAGAAGGGAAAAATGCTATTCTTTAAGAAAACGCGTATAAAAAATTTCACCAAAATAATGTTGCAGTGGCATTTTTGTAATTAAAATTTATCATGATCGGTGTTTTGTTTTAAAGTAAACGGCTTTTAATTAATCAAATCATTCTAGTGATAAATTTATAATAAGTTTTTTTGATTGTATGTCATTACTCAAAAATCAAGTGGTATATGATGTGGCATATATGACTTATTTGATATTTATCAGATATATTTATTGAGTTTGTCATGTTAGGATTTCTTATCCTATTTTATAGAAATCTCTTATTCTATTGGTCAATAAAGAGAAGTTGTTTTCTACTATATCTATTTTGATGGGTAGTAGAGTTTAAGTCTAATAAAAAAATTGGTCTTCTCTCTGCCTATAAATATATGTATATCCTCATCATTAATGTGCAATTAAAGATTAAGGGCCAAGAGAGATAAACTCAGTTTCTAGAAGATCAAAAAATATATTGAAGCCAATCTCTTAAGGTTTGCTATAATGGCTACATGTATGTTATATATTTTTCCCCTTTATTGTTATGTAAAAATCATGATTGTTTTAAATCTTGGATTTATAATTTATTATGATGAAATATGAACTTAGATTTACATTTATATGTATGCGCGCATTATTGTGCTGAGAAGCAACCCAACAATGAATCATGCTTGTTCCTAACTTCCACCATATATTCATGACATATCGTCTTCATATTGGAAAATTGAAGAATCTGAAAAGGAATGAGACCAACTTAGTTTCATTTTGAAAGAAGCAACGAAATTTGCGCCCACGGATGGCCCTCTTCATATATAGCTCCTTTTTTTTTTATCACATAAATAAATGATATTAGGCATCTTGGTCTAGTTATTGTTGGGGTCCTAGCCCTTGTTTATGATCTTTTACACATTAAAAACATTAGTTACTTTAAATGTTGTGTAACGTAGTTAACGGTTATTTAGACAAGAGCATTAAGGCTCTAATGACTAAGTAAGGATGTGAGTGTTTATTAGAGCAACTTACAAGAATCTGTGATTACGTATATAAGAATTTAGATAGTTGACTGTTTATAACATTTCGCAACTAAAAGGAACAACGAAATTGAGGGTTTAGTCATTGTTTGAATGGTTGAGTTGCTAATGGCACAAGATGATATTAAGGTCTCCTATGAGGGAGATGCATCTTTGTCTACTATTTAGACTCTTAACGATATCCTCTTTACATCAGTTCCATTCTAATCAAGTTATATATAGCGTCTTCAGTCTCTATTATCATTAAGTCTTCAATGAGATAAATGAAATCCATGGAGGCACTGTATAAAATTAACATCAATACCATAAATAATCAGAGTTTCATTGTAGAAGTAAGTTAAAAGTGAAAAGAAAAGAAGGATATTTGCTGGTGATATTTTGTCAGTGAGTAGAAACTATATGCTTCTGTATAAGAAGTATAACCATGATCGATCAACTTAATATTTAAAGAGAATTTACACACAATCGAGAATTTAATTTTATTTTTGTACACAATTAGGAATTTAAAATAAATACAGTAGCATTTTAAAAATATAAGAATATCTATAGTACCATGTAGGTACCACTTAGGAGAGAAATAAAAAATTAGGACGAACACAACGTTTCCATAGATATAAATAAAACTGATTAGATTTTAATTGTTATTCATTGAGCTTAACAACTCCGCCTACACAATTCAATTCAACCTCTAATTCTATGGCCATAATTTCTATTGAAATTGAAGTATGAAACAAGATGGTTGTCTATTATTGTATTACTTTTTACTTGCTTTGGCATGTCATCCAATGGCTTATCCATGTGCCAATTGATTGTCATCATCCCAGCAGCACCAACAACCGCCATCTCCACTAGCAGTTTAGAAGCAGCAATAGATAATGGTCTCCATCACCGCCAAATCAAAAGCAGCCACCATTTCAAACCCAAGCCTAAATCCCCTTCAATTGTTATTGTTATTATTATTATTATTTTGGTACAAAAGAATTGAGAAAGCAAAAGCCAGCACTAGGCTGGTCTAACAAACATGGTTCCAGCTAAATCAGCTTTAGAGAAGGGGAATCCCAGGATCTCCTGGGTACCAAGTAGTGTCAAGTAAATTATTATTATTATTTTTTTTCTTAAAGTAAATTATTTTTAACTAAAACGTCTAGTCACCAAATTTATAGGGCTTTAGTTAAATAAAAATATTGTACGTATACTATTAAGTATACAATTGATCGATTTTGGGCTCACGGTTTTTGGCTTCCTACAAAGCAAAACTCTTCTGATTCAAGTTTTGATTAGGAAAAGGGGCTTGATATCAATTTAGACTAATACGGTGGTCGGGGTTGGTCAGGGTGGGCTCAAGTGGGTTTGCCTAAACCTTATTTCGCCCTTAATAAAAAAATCTTCGTCTAGTATCCTCCTCAAAACTCATGATGGGTCAAACTTTTTCACCTGCCCCGTCTCATGTAAACTAATCTAATTCTAGTTATACCCCCATAATAAAAATAATTATTCAAAATTAAAAATAATACAAGTTATTGAAGCATAAACGATATAAAATTAAAAGGAAAAAAATGAAGTTAAATCCCCAAAAATAAAAGATAACATCAAAGTCCTAACATTTACTTATAATAGACAAAGGGCATTTTGTATTATTATATATTAGACTAATTTTATGCATTTTACAAATAATTAGGATGAGTTCAGGGTGAGGTGACATAAAACCTAACCCGCCTTGAAGCCGCTTTGGGTTTTATTTTATTATTTGTTACCCGCATTTAATCCCATTAAAAATGGGACAAGCAAATTTGGGGTTTTCAAGTAAAGTTGTCATTCTTATTTTCCACACATGGTTTAGGAGTCCAATCTAAGTTTGCTAGGGTGGGTTCAACGAGTTTTTAAAACACAACTTCAAGCCTGAAGTTGTGTTTGTAAGACATAATTTCTGTGAAAATTGAAATGAACTTTAAACAATAGAAGTTATGTTTTCAATATACAATTTTAAGCCTGAGGTCGTATTATGAAAACACAACTTCAGATTTTTAAGTCACAACTTCTCAAGTGACTTGAGTTTTGTAATAAGTTTGAAATCACCATAACCTAGTAATTCAGTTTGAAAGCAACACTGGTTTAGGCAAAACTCAAGTAGTGTTCAAGCATTTCCACACATGCTTAGGAGTCTAATCCAAGTTGTTTAGGAAAGGGATTTTGTTATCAAATAATTGGGGGTTAGGGTTGGGTCTACTCAGAGAGTAGAGTGCGAGAAGAGGAGAGGAGGGAAGCAAGAAACAATGGCTCCGAAGGACATAGACTCGAAGACGATGAAGAAGAAGGAGGAAAAGACGATGAAGAAGAAGAAGTTCGTAGTTATTCAAAAGAGGACCATAAGCTATTTCAAATAGAAGAAGAAGGTCGATAGACAAAACCAACCGCCGTGGTCTGACCTTCTAGCGGATTTGCTATCGGAAGTAATGGTAGGTCTTTTTTCAGCCGATCAAATTTGCTTACATATTGTTTGCAAAAGCTGGCTACGGCTGCCAATTCATGATGATTGGGAAGCCATCGATAAACTGCTATGGCTAGTGACCTTCGACAATAATAATGGTCCTACACAGTACGGGATATGTAGTAGGCTGTTTGATCCAACAACCAGAATAAGCCTTATTATGCCGTGGATGAAATAATTCGAGAAGAGATAGATTTCTTCAATGGCTTCAGTGTGCAAGTCCGAGCTTCGAAGCATGGTTGGATGCTTTCTCATGGGAAAAGCACGCTAATCTTGCATCCTACTTTTTGTTTTCACCTTTCACTAAGCAAATCATCATAACACTGCCTGATTTGGACCATAGCTGCTTCCACGAATTTGGAGAATTTAGTACCCAAATAGCCACTTTTTCTTCTTCAAACCCATATTCTAATTCTGATTGTCTTCTTAGTTCTGAATGACTACCCTTGCAACAAAGTCACCACCAGCACATGCCGCCTGACCGGCCATGTGTAAGATATCCTCGATGATCAACTGAACCTCCTACCTGCTCACCGTTTTGCTCGGCTCTAGTAAGTGGATCAATGTTGCTGAGTTTGACTCGATAACAACTGATTGCCAGTGATAGATATTAGCCATCATACAAGCGAAACGGAGCAGCCCATACCTTTGCTGCTAAAGCTAACGATATTTTTATGCATCTTAATTTGATATCTAGAATCTTACTCGTAGAGTCTCTGGCAACACCTGCAAAAGCACCAACATTATCGTCTTTTGAAAAGCTCCATCGCAATTGATTTTGACAGAATTATCAGGTGGTAGAGACCATTTAACTGTAGTCTCTTGATGACCCACTTCCTTAGCCTGCCTAGGAGTATAGCTATCTTAAGAAAATCCTAAGTTGCAACTCTAGCTTGATGAGTGGACTTCAAAGGATCAACTAGGACTCCATTAAAGCAAAATTCATCTATGGGCAATTCATATGGACCAACAAATTTGAGCAATAAGAGTTGATGCATTTAAATCAAATGCTGGATTTAGAAACACGTATTAAAACCACTGAAACACGGATCCAATGACATAAAAATCACTTTTGTAAGAAAGCCCACTGCTAAACCATACTGGATGTGTCCATTTGCATCTAAAGAGCAAGTGCTTTATTGTCTCATCTTCCCCTCTACAAATGGGGCATACAGAATCCACAACGCACTTATGCTTAGCTATATTTTCTCTGGTGGCAAGGCCGTTGCGCAGTAATCTCCAAATAAGTTGTCTCACTTTTGGGAGCACTAGAATGTGCTATACTTTCTTCCATAAATCATCAAGAATTTGGCTAAAAGAGCTTGGCTTCTGCTTCTTTGCCTATCATTCAAAGGAATGAGCTATAGACTAACCAAATTTAACATAATAGATTCCTGATGGGTTATGATTCCAAACTAGGGAGTCTTTTTTGTTCCACATACTAAGAGGAATTCTCATCATCGCAATGGCTTCCTCTCTGTCAAAAAGATTTTGGATAACTGTAAGGGAATAACACGCGACTCAACCTATCTGGTTAGGCCTAATCTACACGAAGTACAGTTGGGCTGCTTAGTGGCCCAAATTCAGAACTAACGAAAGGTCCCGCCCCAGACGCCGACCTCATACTGACCATGGTCGAAACCGTAAAAGGCGAGCCCAAACTGCTAGTGATCTCTGAGCATTAAATGCGGAGTTGACCCACATTAAATGCGCAAGCGGCTCCCCACGCAACGTCGATGTGCACGTCCAGTCAATCGAATTCCTCCGTGGCGGTAAGGCAGGCCCTGCACGTGGTCAGTCAGCGGTATGTAATGATGCCTACCTAGTAGGCCATGATGATCTGCTAGTAGGCAAGGAGCAAAACACTCCATCGATCACACTATAAATATCCAAACCCTCAAGAGCCAGGTATGGACTACTAACTCCAAGTATACACAACTTTTATTCATTCTACTCACGATTAAGCTTGCTAACTTAATCATTGGAGTGTGATCGGCCCAACAAGGGTCAACCCATTCTAACTTCTCTTTCTTGCAGAAAGTTTGGACTCATCCACGTAGACTTGAGTGTTTGGCCCAGCCTTCCCAAAAAATCCCACCTCCAATTGGCGCTGTCTATGGGAAGGCTTAGAAAACCTTGAGTTTGAACGATCAAAGAGAAAAAGGAGAGAACCACGACAAATGAGGTAACAGAGCCTCCTCTAGCAAAGATCAGACTAATTCAGCGCATTGCCAATCTACCCTGGTAGATCGACACCGACGCAAAAAACTAAGGTCGGAAATACAGACCCCAACTGAACGCCGCCAGGAAGCACCATACGAGCTATAGAAGAACCCGGACTATGTTAGGGAGCGAAAATTTTGAAGGAACCACCACTGGAACCTTGGCCCCTTACCCTCCGGTGGACGAGTCCCAAGTGAAGATATGCTCCGTTCGGCGGAAAGAGAAATTATGCGGTGCGGCGAAGAGATTGCCTACCTCCCCTCTTAGGTCTGAGCCATGAGGGAGGCAATCTCCAAAAGAAATGGGCGTGGACGAGAAGGGTCCCCAAACCGTGAAAGAACTACAAGAAGCAGGGACGTCCCGGCACCACGAATAAGAGGGAGCTACATCTCTAACATAGGGTGCTGTGACAAAAGGTGAGCAGATCAGCGGAGAGAGAAGAGCAAGACTCTGCCAAACGAAGAACGTGTAGATGATGGTTGGCAACAGAAGGACTGGGAAAAATGGTACAATGAAAAATTGGAGGACAAGAAGCAGCAAACTAAGGAATGCACATGCCATGACTTGGTCAAAAAGGCCTTGGACCAGATCACATACTCGCCATTCACAAAGGAAATTGAGTCCCACCCAATTCCTTAAAAGTTCACCTTACCAAAGTTCACTCTATACGACGGAAAGGCCAACCCAGTTAACCATGTTCGGCATTACAAGCAACTGATGGTGGTGTGGTGTGGAGACTAAATATTGATGTGCCGAATCTTCCGCTCCAGTCTGGGGGATGTAGCCCTACGATGCTTCGATAAGTTGCTGTTTAGATCCGTGTCAAACTAGAGGCAACTTGCCGAGCTGTTCACCGCCCGATTTATAGTTAACAGCTTGCAGCCCAAGGAGGTCGCTTTCTTATTGACCTTGCGAAAGAAGAAGGGGAAGGATTACAGGCATACATATGACGCTATCTGTGATAGGGCTACTGTTTGGAGACGTTTTAACCTTACAACGAAATTGATGAGTGCAACGAACAATTGGCTATGACCTAATTCAAAATTGGCCTTCCCAGGGAGCATCGTTTGCAACAGTCCTTGATAAAGAAGCCAGCCCTCACTATACAGGAGTTGATACTACGAATTGAGTGTTACGCAAGACTAGATGAGGATGTGCCTCAGACAGGTTCAGCAAAGGTCGGCGCTGTCGCCGCGAAGACAAATAAGAGGGAGGCCAAAAAACCCCAACAAGAAGACAACAATCGGGGAAGAAAAGTGAATAAGCGGGTCTATACAGTCTTTAAGGACCTCATCTATAAAATCTTACCCCAGATCCGTGACAAACCATTCTTTAAGTGGCCCCCAAAGTTGGGAGGTGACCCAACATCCCGGGACCAAAAGAGGTTCTGTTCCTACCATCGTGAGAAAGGACACAAAACGAAGCAATGTCGGCATCTCATGACCCACTTGGAGGATTTGGCCAAGGCTGGCCATCTCGACTAATTTATTGATCGGGACAAGACCAAAAATGGCCGAGCTACAACGCGTTGAAGATGCACCCCAAAAGGAAATTGAAGCAAGACCGGTCCAAGTAATCAATGTGCTACATGGGTCGATTGAATCAGGAATCGTCGACCCATATAGATACCGGGCCGAAATACAGAAGGCTGCACACTTGAAAGAAGTAATGCAGATACAAACACCGAGCAAGAAATTCAAGGTCAACGATTGCCCTACGTCCATTACCTTCACTAATGAAGATCTCATGGGGGTGCAGACTCCCCATAATGATGTCTTGGTGGTAACACTGAGAATGGCGGACTGTGACGTGAAGAGATTGCTCATTGACCAAGAAAGTTCATCCGAAGTCATGTATTACAGCTTGTTCAATAAATTGGAGCTCAAGGAGTCTGACCTCCAGCCATCACTCAATCCATTGGTCGAATTTAGCTCAGATCCAGTTTAGCCCATGGGGAAGGTAACGGTTTTAGTGATGCTGGAGGAATTACATTGCAAACAGAATTCCTGGTAGTCAACGTGTCTTCCCCCTACAATGCTATCATGGGGCGAACCTGGTTACACCTCATGAAATCCATTCCCTCGTCCTACCATCAACTGATTAGATTTCTGACCCCTGGTGGAGTGGGGGAAATAAGAGGAGACCAAGTGGTTGCCAAATAGTGTTTCCTGACTGCATGCACAATGAAAATGAAGGTTGAAAATGTGCAGATGATGGAACTTTACAAGGACAACCCTATTATCGACGATGTGGGACAAATGCCTGAGAGTAAGGCCGTGGAAGACCTAAAAAAAATACACATTGATCGGCAGGATGATAAGTACTTCATCATCGGTACTTCTTTATCCCAAATAGAGGAACGTTCCCTGATTGAGTTATTGACAAGTTACCTGGAAGTGTTTGCCTAGACCCCTTATAATATGCCGAGAATTAATGCCAATATTGCCTGCCATAGGCTGAATGTTGACTTAAAATGCCGACTTGTGGTCCAAAAGGGGAGAAGGGCAGCAACACAACATGTGCACGTTGTTATTGAAGAATCCGAGAAGCTTTTGGAAGCTGGGGCACTTTGGGAAATTAACTACTCGAGCTGGCTTTCAAATACAATGGTAGTGAAAAAGAAGGACAGCAAATGGAAGGTCTGTGTGGACTTCACTGATCTGAACAAAACATGCCCCAAAGACCCTTTCCCCCTCCCCATGGATGCAACAGCTGGCTTTGGGAGGATGAGTTTCTTGGATTCTTATCGGGAGTACCACCAAATTCTCCTCCATTTGGACGATCAAGAGAAGACGGGCTTCATCACTCCAAGGGGTATATTTTGCTATAAGGTTATGCCCTTTGGTCTAAAGAACGCCGGGGCTATGTATCACCAAGATGTTTAAGAAGCAGATCAGCAGTACCGTGGAAGTCTACATCGATGATATGGTGGTAAAAAGCAAAGTCAAGAGCTCCCATTTGGAAGATTTAAAAGAGGTACTCAACATCTTAAAGCAGTACAAGATGAGATTGAACACTTCGAAATGTGTCTTCGGAGTTGGCTTGGGCAAATTCCTAGGGTTCTTGGTTACATAGCGAGGCATGAAGGTGGATCCGAGTTAGATTAGTGCGATCCAGAGCGTTTAGGCCTCGAAGAATGCTAAGGAAGTGCAGAAGCTAACCGGAATGGTAGCAGCACTCAACAGGTTCATCAGCTACTCATCAGATAAGTGCCGACCATTCTTTCAGCTTCTCAAATGAAAGGAACAATTCAAATGGACCCCAGAATGTGACCAAGCCCTCAAAGATCTGAAGAAATACTTGACCCAACCACCTTTACTTTCCACCCTACTTAAGCATGAGGAACTCTTGCTCTACCTCGCGGTGTCGGAACATGCAATCAGTGCCGTATTACTAAGGCAATAAGATCGGCAACAATTGCCTGTTTGCTATGTCAGCAAAACTCTTCTCAAGGCAAAAAGTAGGTACTTACCCCTAGAAAAGTTAGCACTCGCACTAGTAGTGGCATCCCGCAAATTGGTGCACTACTTCAGAGCTCATACCATCAACGTCCTCATAAACCACCAGCTCAAACCTCTCCACAGAAGAGCCGACTTCTCTGACAGATTAGCAAAATGGGTTGTGGAACTAAGGGAGTTTGATATCAAGTTCCATCTAAGATCGGCTGTGAAAGAGCAGGTCCTTGCAGATTTCATTACCGAATTCTCTGTTGAATTGCCGCTCGAAGCCGAAGAAGCACCACCGCCTACTCAACCGCATGACGACCTTCCCCTAGATCTTTGAGAGAAAACTGATCATTGGCAACTTTACGTCGACGGAGCCTCCAATGACCAAGGGGCAGGATCTGGCATAGTGCTCATTACATCGGACAGTCTGACTATCGAACAAGCTATCAAGCTCGAGTTCACTGCCTCCAACAACGAATCTGAATACGAGTATCGTTAACCAGATTATGGGAGAATACGCAGCAAAGAATGACAGAATGACGCAGTACCTAGCCAAAGCCAAGGAGCTGCTCGACAAATTTAGCGGTTGCAAACTTCGCCAGATCAGCCGGGACAATAACTCTCATGTCAATGTTCTGGCGACGTTAGCAACAGCCCTGAAGTCAGAATCTAAAAGAACAATCAACGTAGAGACTTTAGCCAAACCAACCATATTTTAAGAAGAAGAGCAAGCTTTGGCTGTAAAAAAGTTGGGACCATCCTGGATGGACCCAATTATCTCTTACCTTGAAAGACGAGCAACTAGAGGACAAAAATGAAGCCAGACAAATCAAATATGCAGCTCTCAGATACTGGCTGTCACCAAGCAAGGAACTTTACAAGCGTTCTTTCACAGGTCCGTACTTGCACTGTGTTCACCCGGATAAGGTGCAAGGGGTCCTATTTGAAATCAATGAAGGAATATGTGGGAGTCATGTCAGCAGCAAATCAGTAGCACACCGAGCTATCTCACAAGGATACTGGTGGCCCTATATGCAAAAAGACACAGCCCAGTATGTCCTAAAGTGTGAAAAGTGTCAAAGGTATGCTTTCATCATACATCAGCTTGCTGAGGATCTCTCAACCATTACCAGTCCTTAGCCCTTCGCTCAGTGGGGACTGGACATAGTCGGGCCTTTGCCTTGAGCTTCGAAAAATAAAAGCTTCTTCATTGTGGCGACTGGTTACTTCACTAAATAGGTGGAGGTGGAGCCCTTGTCAAACATTAGGGAGATCGACACTAAAAGGTTAGCGTGAAAGAGTATAATGACAAGGTTCAGCATCCCTCGTGCCATTGTCTCAGATAACGACACCCAATTTGATGGCAATATGTTCAAATCGTTTTGTGAGGAGCTCGGGATCAGGAACTACTATTCAACACCAGCCTATCCATAGTGCAATGGGCAGGCCGAGATCTTGAACAAAACTATACTCAATGGGATCAAAAAACGAATGGAGAAAGCTAAAAGAAAATGGGTGGAGGAGCTACCCAACGTTCTATGGTCTTATAGGACCGCCCCAAGAAGATCAACTGGCCAAACCCCCTTCTTTTTGGCCTACAGGGTGGAAGCAGTCATACCTTTGGAGGTATGGCTACCAACAATTAGATTGGCAGCCTTCAATACCGGACTTAATGACCAAACGTTGGCAAAGGATTTGGATCTTGTCAAAAAAAAAGGAAAGTTGCCTTGATCAGACTCACTAAATACCAGCGGCAGTTGAGGCGTTCCTATAACAAACGGGTTCGTCCTAGAAACTTCACTCCAGGTGACCTGGTTCTATGAAAGGTATTGGGGGCAACGAAAAACCCAGCGGATGGAAAGCTCAGCCCCAACTGGGAGGGCCCCTACAGAGTGGCATCTCAGGTCGGCGTTGGCGCATGCCGGTTGGAAACTATTGAAAAAAGAAGACAGTTGCCTCGACCCTGGAATGAGAACAACCTAAAGAAGTTCTACCAGTAGTGCAGGGTCTCATATGATGTAACAACTCAACAAGTGTGTAAAGCTTTTTTGAGATCAATGGACAATGAAGTTGTTCAAACAAATCTACTCTAAGCACTGTAAGACTACAAAAAAAAAAAACCAAGTGTAAAAACTTGATCCTGTCCAAGTTGGGTAGGTCGGCCAAAGAAGGCCAAAAAAACCAAGTGTAAAAACTTGGTCCTGTCCAGGTTGGACAGGTCGGCCAAAGAAGGCCACAAAAGCCAAGTGTAAAAAAACTTGGTTCTATCCAAGTTGGGCCGGTCGACCAATGAAGGCAGCAAAGATCAAAGCATCAAAGATTGGCCCCATCGGACAGATCGGCCAATAAAGATATACAAGTCATTTGAACTTAAAGCAAAGTGAATTTCAGCAATCACACGTCGTCGAACAGCTGTTTAAACATTTACCAAAAGAAAGTAATGAAAAGATAAAAGCAGAACGAAATTTTCATTACAAATACGAAGGTTGATTACAAAATATCCAAAAAAAACTACAATCGATCAAACCGTCGACCTTTCCCCTGGCTACACAGATTTCTCCGCTGAGCTATCTACGGTCTCTTCTGCAACCTTAGACAATTCAGCAGCAGCTTTCTCCTTTTCAGCCTTCACCCTTTCAGCCACAGCCTCCAAAGCAAGCTTCCTTTGATGTTCAGCACTGGCTACCACCTTTTGTGGGTCGACTACACTTTCCTCGGTGGTGTCAAAATAGTCAGGGCACAAATGCCAGACGTTAGAGGACTTGTCCACCCCAGCGACAAGAAGGGCGCCGTTCCAGCCTTGGCGGAAGATGACATGGCTAAGATCCATCATCTCAAGGGCCAATCTGTTGGCCGCCCTTTCTTTACCTTTCTTCAGTACGGCCTCTTCCTCCGCCGTGAACTTAGCCACCTCAACTCGAGTGCCTTGATCTATGAATTGGCCTTGTACAAATCCACGGACTGCACATCAAATTTCTTTTGGAGGTCGGTCACCTCATTGTCTCTCTTTTCGTAGTCTGCCTGCACCATCTTGAGTTCGGCAGAAGCTTGTTCGGCCTGTTTCTTGAAGGTGATCTATTCTTTGTTAGCATCGATCTACTCTTTCTTTAAACAACCGTGTTCTTCTATGAGTTGGTGGTGCTCTTTGGTAAGTTTCTGATAGCGGGTCATTGCCTCCAAAGAATTCAGGCAACCCTACACCAAAAAGCTAAAGTTTATTTTAAAACAAGTATGGGCAAAATCTCCAAACAAATTTAAAGGCGATGCCGACTTACTAGTAGGGAGTCATGGAATGCCCCCATGAAGACACCTGTGTCGCCCACCGCTCCTATCTTGGCAACGTCCTTCCTCGGAAGAATACTCTTCATGACGCCGAAAGCAACCTCAGCCTGGTCGACCATTGAATCAGCCGTCGTCATAGGGCGGCCCAAAATATCCGGCGTGACTGTAACAACCTCGCTGACTTCCTCCACCGCCCCTTTCTCCTTTGGTTTCTTGGGTGCCGGGGGCGGTGTGGCAACTTCAGGCTCTCTTTTCTTTTGTTGCCGAGTTTCTGGCCTCTTTTGAAAGGGAACGGCTTCCACCTTAGGGGAGGTCTCCAGTTCGACAGATGGAGGTTCGACAAAAGTTGCGGCAGCCGTCTTCAGTGGCTCGCCAGCTGCAACAAACATCCTCTCTCTCAAACTCATAGTGTCTTCCTCGTTGGGGGATGGGGTGGACTCTTGTGTTCTAACCGAAACTCTAACTCGACGGTCTGGGACCGTAAGTGGTGACGAACTCGAGGCTGAACTGTTCGACTTTGAGTGGGCCTCACGTAGTTGTTCGGCAATGGGCTCTGAAGGAGGAGCAACTGTAACTGTCACTTTAGTAGGGACACCAACTGGGATATCCTTGAAGTCTCCCTCAATGCCCTCCTTGGCTAAGCTCGCAAGGACGCTCTGTATGATCCCCGTGTCGACTGTGAAAGTTGAGTAGCGGAGAGGGTAATTGAGCAGTATATGGGCAGTCCAAGCAACGTGCCTCAGTCTGCCTTTACCTCAAAAGTCTAGAACCTTTTTCAAATCGGCGTGATTAAGGATCCAATTTCGTATTGTCGACCGCTTCATTTTCTCTGCAAAATATCACAATCAAGTTCAGACACACATTAGAAATAAATCAGGCACGCAAAATAAGAGGTCGGCATCAAACCTATTTTGAGGGGAACTAGAGCATCGGAAGGCTGGTCTTTCTCCCTCAGGAATGTCGCCAAACTCCAGGGCTCGGTTATCCAAACACTAACGTCAACAACACCCTTCTCGGAGGAGAGTAGACATTTTACTAACTGCCTAGTCGAATCTACAACCTATAGATACACTTTGGAATTGCCCCCAACCTTACAAAGCGTATAGCAATAGTCAAGTTCGGCAAGCTCCAGGTTCACACCCAGGCGCCAGTTGATTTTAAGCATGCCAAAAATGATTCTATAAATATTTGACGACAACTGGGAGGGCGACACCTTATTTTTTACTATAAATTTTTGGAGTATAGGGTGAAGGGGAAACCTAAGGCCCCCTTCTACAATGGCAATGATGGGGAACGATACTCCCTTCTTAGTTTCCTCCATCCGGTGATCATTGGGATCAACTAGCTCTAAGCCGATCTCATTTTGGATCTCAAACCTAGCCCTAAAAGCAACAATGGCCATCGGACCCTCTAACATTTTCCTAAGACGGGATGCCATCAGGGGATAGCCGTCGAGAACGAGAAGGAAAACAAAATGAAGAGTGAAAGATATGTGGACTGAGAAAAACTTACAGTGATGGGAGTTGAGACTCGTAACGCACACGATAGACAGAGAGATGAAGAAAAATGAAGTGTCTTTCATCAGAAAAGACACTTCCCTTTATATACATCTAAGACGTCGGTTCTTGCGTGGGAAAACGACAGCAATCATGTCGCACCATTAGACTGCCAGATCGGCCGTCGGTTCAATGGCAGCCTATCCACAGGACTTTCAATCCCCACTGTCCACGTAGCCTGTTAACCGTAGGAACGGTCACACACTTGAAGGGTTGTCATTATGACCCGTTGCAGCCCTTGGCCATCGAAAATGCAAAACGATACAAAGGATGGGAGCAATTGTGGGGGAATAGCACGCAGCCCAACATATCTGGTTAGGCCAAATCTATATGAATTATAGTTGGGCTGCTTGGCGGCCCAAATTCAAAACTAAGGAACGGTCTGGCCTCAGATGCCAACCTCATGCCGACCATGGCCCAAACCGTGAAAGGCGAGCCCAAACCACTGGCAGTTTCTGAGCATTAAATGCAGAGTTAACCCACATTAAATGTGCCAGCGGCTCCCTAAGCGACGCCGTCGTGCACGTCCGGTCAGCTAGATTCCTCAATGGCGATAAGGCAGGCCTTGCATGCGGTCAGTCAGTGGTATGCAATGATGCCTACCCAGTAGGTCATGATGATTTGCTAGTAGGCAAGGAGCAAAACACTGCATCGACCATACTATAAATATCAAAACCCTCAAGAGCCAAGTATGGACAACTAACTCCAAGTATACACAACTTTTATTTATTCTACTCACAATTAAGCTTGCTAACTTAATCATCAGAGTGTGATCGGCCTAACAAGGTTCGACCCATTCTAACTTCTCTTTCTTACAGAGAGTTTGGACTAATCCACATGGGTTTGAGTGTTTGGCCCGGCCTTCCCAAAAAATCCAACCTACAATAACATCTTCCTTCCAAACCTTGTGAACAGGGTCAATGAGATCATATACTATATGCAAATCACAATTCACAGGTCTAGTTGTTTTTATCTTAAAATTCTTAAGGTCTGGGACCCATTCATCCTCCTAAATGCTTATCTTAAACCCGGACGCCACATCCCATCGAATTCCCTTTTTTAGCAAATTCTTCCTTTCACAAAGACTGGATCAAAGCCATAAAGGAGATGGCCCCTTCTTGGCTTGCATTGGATAACTAGAGTGGAAGTAGATAGCCTTGAGAACTTTTACCCATAACTGATTAAGGTTGTGAATAAGTCTCCAATATTGTTTTGCAAGTACGGCCTTGTTAAAACAAAAGAGATTTCTAAACCCCATGCCATACTTCCCTTTCGGGGTCGAGAGGGAATCCCAATTAGGCCCATGGATTTTCTTGCCGTCTTCACCCTCACCCTACCAAAACCAACTGATCAAGGAGTTAAAGCTTTTACAAAGAGATTCAGGGACTTTGAGACACATCATTGCATATGTGGGTATGGCCTGCACCACTGCCTTGATAAGGACTTCCCTACCAGCTTGAGAAAGCAATTTTTTCTTCCATCCTTGAAACTTTGCAAAAATCTTATCTCTTATGAAAGTCATAGCTTCTTTTTTTTGAACATCCCCATAAAGCTAAGAGGCCCAGATATCTGGCCTTAGGATTCATGACCTTCATTTCCATGCTTTGCATAATAAGATCCTTGGTTGCTGATTGCGTGTTTGGGGAAAATATATATCTCTGACTGTTGGTGGTTAATGCTCTGTCCTGAAGCTTTACAAAATGAATTTAACAAGTCTTTCAACTTTGAACATTCCTCCACTCTTGCTTTGAGAAATATTAGGTAGTCATTTGCAAATAACAAATGTGATAAAGTGAGACATTTTTACCGAATTTTGATACCCGAGATCGGCTTAGATGCCACTGCCTTAAGGAAAGATGAATGATTTGGAGCCAACATAAAATTTGCAACGAATTTTCTCTGTTTTTCCTCGTAAATCTTACATTTTCATGTTTCAAGTGTTCTAGCTTTGATGAATTTAAAATTTCTTCTATACTGTTCACTTCTTATTTCAGATTTTTAATTCTCTAGGCTTGCTTATGCAAAGGTTGCCGAGTGTCATTTTGAATTTCAGAGCAACATCTTTGTACATGTCAATGGTTAGGCCTCTGAGCTGTCTCTAGAATTGTTACACTATTTCTAGCTCTCGATTAACGGGGACAAGCAGTAGGTAAAGTTCAATTGCTCTTAATATTTCCTGTTGAATGTGCCGAGGATCAAGGTAAAAAAGTCTTAATAGTACAGTGATTTTTAGTATTCATGCTATCAAATTTGTAATGTGACATTTATTATTTTAAAAGCCTCTCTATTTGCACTAATTTTTTTGTTGCTGCTAGGATAAAACACCATATGTGCAATTTAAAGGGGATGGATATTGAAAACTCTGTAGGACTTTTTTCCCGAGCATCAAGTTCTTTTGATTCAAAATTGTGAGCCATTTCTCCAATACCATATTCTTTCCATCAAAATGGCTGCAGCAAACTGGTTTCGATTTGGAGTTGGCAGATGGTGTGGGGATTTAGGATTCTGTTAATCGAATGCTTCATATTGTCTTTGGAATTTGGGTCAACTAAAACTTTCCATTGCAGAATATGGTACTGGAGAAAAGGTGAACAGGGTCTTCAAGCATTACTACTCCAGAAGTAAATGGCGAAAGGTTAGTGCTTGTTTTCAGTAAGCAAATTGGCTACAACATTGTTTTCAATCAGTTGTGGATCTTGAATTTCCTTGGATGAGAACTTTTTGTTTTTTGTGTTTTCATAAATAAAAAAAATACGACTATAAAAAACATTATTATTTTCATATAATTTTCATTTTCGTATAGAAACAGTTCCACAAATTCATTTATCTTTCTTGATCTCTAAAAGTATGGTGAAGATTCTCTAAAACAAGTTTTGAAACCTGTTTACTAAATGCAACCTTGGTAAAAAATAGTTTTTGAAACTAGTTTACCAAACCCGATCTCGGTGAATTTTAAAAAGTAAAAGGAAAAAATAGGAATCAAAATTGCAACAAACATTAAATTTTAGCTGTTGTTTTTGGGTCAAACCAAACTTGGAAAAAGCTCTTGGTTCCCCAATTGACTTTTCTCTTTGAATCAGTTGAGATCCTATGTTTGAATTTTGGATTTATGCAGGTCCATTGGAGGGAAAAGAATAGAAAAGAGAAAAGAGAGAAAAACCAATTGAAGCAAAAGAAATTGAATTTATTTCTTTTTTCTTTGTTGGATAAGGAAAATGAGATGAAAACTAATAAGTATTTGTAAGAAATTTTATTTATTTCGGTCATTTTATTTCCCTTTTAATTTTTCTTTTTCTTGAAAAGTTCAAGATACAAACACCACGATGGTGCAATTGTCAATGAACTAGGGGATGTATTGTAAAATTTGGAAGGTTGGGAAGTCTTTTGCGTAATCAAATTGCTTCCTAAAAAATAATAAATATTAGAACTCTTCCAGAGAGTTGTTGTATCACTCAGCAAGACTGTTTGGCTATCAAAACTGTCTGTTTATAAATATTAATATTGTTGAAAGCCCTGTCTACATGTTCCTGTTGGCTTTGCAGCCTTCAAATGGCATGAACTTATTTTCATCCTCATCACCCTCAACACTAGAAATTTGAAATCTTTGAATCACCAAAATTTGAAATCTTTGAATCCCCAAAATTTGAAATCTTTGAATCCCCATACGATGACTAGAATGAAACCATTTTTCATTTCCTTTCCTTTTGCGTACTTCTGTTTTCATTTTGTTTACAAAACTATCCAGACAAGATAAGTAAAATATATTTTCTGCAATTTCTGACTTAATTTCTTTTCATTTCCTTCCTCTTTCCTTTTCACAAGTTCTAAACATGCTCTAAGATATTCACTCACATAACCTTTTATGACACTAATTGCTCCAATGTACTTAAGTCTAGTTTTCAGTTGAAATTTGAAGAAAATAGATGGAAATTATGAAAAAAAAAAAAAGAGGAAATAAAACAACAAGAATGGGAGAAGGAAAAGCACTTCCGCTTGTTTTTCTTTGGATTTTTTTTTTCGTTTCTTTCCTAAACTAAGAACCAATCGTAGGAAAAAAAAACAATATTAATTTTCTTTCATTTCCCTTTATTTCATCAAGCTCCAAACAGACTACAAATAAAACATTGATAAAAATACCCTTGCCAGGAGAGAGAAAAAAGGGATAGCCCTAGGAACAAAAGTCAACAGAGAGGTAGTACATCTGATTAAAAAATTACTTCGTTTTGACTATGGCCTTGTGTGTATTTGATGGATCTGCGGCTCTGGCACAATAAAACTTAAATCAGAACAAAAGAAATTCCAATCGGTATACTTAGCATCCGTGTCTTTGGGCTACTACTTCCGTTATGGTTTCTACCAATATGTATTTGATGGATCCCCAAATGTAAATGTTGTAGTTGGCTCTTTCTTTATCACAAATTTTGTGTCTACGAGTGGTAATAGTTGATACAAAACCATTTACACAAAATTTCTCACAATCAAATGATTATTTGTTCATTTTTAGTTCAATTTGTCAATTGCTCCTCAAACTTTGGTTAGTTCTTATATTGAGATTAATTCTTGAGGAATTCAATTCCAGTCTTACCAGATTAAACTATATAGCGACAACCGTTCTCTTGTGGTACTATTTTGAGCAAACCACCATTCTGGATAAGACATATTGCCATCCAATATATAGCTAGAGGACAACCGGTTTTACAGCACGAAATCTCCTTCAAAGAAGAAGAATTTCCAGCAGTGTGCCACCTACTATCATATAGATTTATAATTTTTTGAATTGTCCAACTCAAGAACCGTTTCATCACAGCTACATACATTAACTCCGATTGAGAATTCTTGAATGGGTGCTAATAATATATGTTTACACGTCAATTAACTCATGCATGCATGAATTAACCCAAATATAAGTGTATGTGTGCAACAATAAAATATCATAAATACCTAGTAGTAATCCCGTGCGATACACAGGGTCAAAGAATAATTCATTCAAAAATGTATTTGATAGATCCCAATTTTAATAAAATGTCAGTTTGGGAACAAATCATCTCTGGCGCACAGTATGTATGGTGGGCAGCTAGGTGAAGAGTAGTGGGATCAGTTGACCCTATCACATTTTAAAAACTAAGAAGATTATTTTTTCTTTCTTACTACTATACATTCTCTAAAAATAAAGAAATGAATCATCCTCTAATTAATTGACCCCAGCTTCCTACAATCAATCACTTGCAGGCTTTATTATCCAATGTATTTTATTATTATTATTTCTTCATTGTTCAATTAA
Source organism: Euryodendron excelsum (assembly GCA_033060915.1). NCBI lineage: Eukaryota > Viridiplantae > Streptophyta > Magnoliopsida > Ericales > Pentaphylacaceae > Euryodendron > Euryodendron excelsum. The sequence goes on along the minus strand of CM065377.1, from coordinate 21,752,818 downwards.
AAAAAAAACAATATTCTATTATGTCCTTTTGATTCCCACCAATATTTCACGTTTAGAATGGCAAACTACCCTAACACTACATGCGCATGACCAAAGTCACTTTGTATATATGCTCATCATTATCCTCTCAACTTCTCTATCTTAATTTCTCTACCTTCTTCTGGCTATTTGAACCAAGATGGAGAACTCTGGTGAGATCTCATGTGGAATATATATTTTAAAGCAAATTCCTATTATTTTTTCTTGCTTAATTTGGCAATGAGTATCTTAAATTTACTGAACTAAGCATGCATTGATATTTAAACCTTAGCTTGTTATGTATTTCATTCTTTGGAATTCCGTTTAGACATTTATAACAGCAATAGACAACTGATTTTCAACGATGCTTTATTGCCCAATGGAAATGACCATTTGTTCAGTAAAATGAACCATTGGTTTAGTTTTTTAATCCTCTAATCATTACTATGTTAAACTTATTCTGTTGGGAATAGCTTTTCAAAAAAGATGTGAGGATCATGTCTCCGTTAAATGCCATTAAGCAGATTTTGTCTTAATTTTTTTCCTGAAAATTAAAGGAAAGGCTATATGTCAGTATCTCACTGCAGATAGATCGTTTATCACTTACTTAAATTGAGATATATAAGTCAACAGTGTAGTTAGAGTTTGGAAAGCTTGCTCCGGTCAGTCTTTCAAAGTCAATAATCTGAATAAGAACTTAAAACATCAATTTAGAATCATCATTGAATTGCTCTGATAATAATTTATAAGCACCGTGAGTTCTCGCCATTTTCAGATTAAATTGTGAAAATTACCTTTCTAGATAGAGAAAGGGAGGGAATAGCGCCTCCGGAGATTAATGGCTCTTAGAGGAAGAGTGGAAACACTGAACAGAACCTGAATTGTTGGTAAAATAAACCTATTTCACATTTCTGCAGGTACTCGGCTTTTGTCTAACTTTCCTAATTATTAACTCAATAGCCTCAAACAATTACTGTTTTGATTTTAGAAATAGATGGCTGTGAGTTTTAAATATATCTGCTCTGATTCTTGGATTTGGTAATCATATACTAAAAGTTTCTTAGATTTGTTCTTCGTATAACTGTTGCTTGAGCATTCCACAAATGGTGAAATTTCTATGTTGTGCACATTGTTTTAGTATTGCAAATGATTCACAAGCCTTATCTCCTTTGCCCTTCCTTCAAGTCTTATCTCCTTTGCTCTTGCTTGGCCCAAAATTATTTGGGCGAAGCAAGAGCAAAGGAGATATGGTATGGCTTGAAGGAAGTTGGAGAAACTAGCAAGAGATGCCCTAAATGAAGCCAAACTGCTTCAGATGGAGGCCGAAATGAAGAGTAAAATGGCAGAAAAGTTGAGGAAGAAAGCTGATGATGCTGAGAAGTTTATTAGCGAGAAATCCAGTGGATGACTATCCATATGTTATTATCTTATTACCATATATATATCATTGCAGTATCTAAACTTTGATGCAGTACTCTATTACTAGCTTTCCAGTATCTAAACATTGATGGTAAATGTTCTAAGGAGATGTATTAAGGACCCATTGGGCATTTCGCTTATATTTCGTTGGAAAATTAATTACGTTATATTGAAAGCATCATTCGCATACATTTCCAATCCATTTTTCCCCAAATTTTTAATTTTCTAAAGGTAAATAATATATGGGTCATGCCGTTTTTTATTCTTTTTTTTTTTTTTCAATTTCATATAAACTTCATTAGTTCTATCATGCTTGGTATCGTAATGTTTCATATTTTCCTTTAAGTATGCTCCTTCTAAAAGTCTTTACGACATCTAAATTGGATTATAGATTTCTTAAATATAAGGAACACAAGTAATGAAATTATCAGCACTTTATCATTTTTATTGCTTCTAATTACACCTTTATGAAAAATGTTTACAAGAAAAAAAGAAAAGAAATATCAATCTTTTGAATTAAAAGAAAATGAATAGAAGTGATGTAATTATTGGTTCTCTTGAACTTAATCTTAATTTCAAATAAACTTGTACCAAATTATTTCCATTTTACCTTTTTCATTATTTCAAAACTTTTAATAGTTATTAGCAAGTACAATCAAATAATGCTTGCTTAAAATATGACCTATGAACTCATGTTAGCAAGACCCATAGTTAATTTAGAAAACTTTGATGGTGCTTAAGACATGTGGAGGATAGTGTGTAGTATGATAAAAAGATACCGTAGGTATAAAATGGTAAACTTATTTTTCAATTAGCTTTCCTTAATTTCCAAGAGTGCAAAACAAACTCTTCCTAAAATGGTAATTTGAAAAATATAGTTTTATGTACAGCTTTTGCTTCATCATTTTCGTGTTCTTGTGTTTTGGTTACAATTTAATTTTATTTGCTTATATTATCTTTATTTTCCTTGTGCATAGCATCATGCACGAGACCATTATAGGGCCAAGGGGGGTCATGACCCCTCTAATGTCCAAGAAACCCCATTATATGTGACATAGATCAAAGCCTAAAAAATTTTAAATAGTAAAATGGCCTCCAATGCTAAAAACAAACACATTATATTCAATATGAATTGAGGACCAAAGAATTCTACACAATAAAAATGACTCATTTACTTGTGTAATTCACATTTTGCCCCTTTTTTTATTTTTTATTTTCAATGTGGCCCAAGGTTCATTACCTATGCCCATTTAATTTAGATCTAAGATAAAATTTGAAGGAAAAGGTATAAAATGCTCTCCATTTTGTCTTGACCAACTCTGTTTGGTTTTTATGACATAAAGGGTCTGTTACTTTGATTGATATATTACTTGACATGTACCTATTAGAAAATAATATTTTTGTGATATTTTGCTAGTATATTTTAATGAAGTGTTATGTTTTATTGTCATATATTAAATTTACTTTATACACAAGTATCTTAAGTCCACCTTGGCCCCCCAAAGTTGAAAACCTATTAAAAAATAATATTTTGGTGATATTTTGCTAGTATATTTTAATGAAGTGTTATGTTTTATTGTCATATATTAAATTTACTTTGTACATACGTATGTTAAGTCCACCTTGACCCCCGAAGTTGAAATCCTAGCTTCCTCTTTGATAGCATGTGAGTCTTTGCGAGTGACTCTAAAAGCAAAGCCTTATTGGGTGTCTAAGACCAAAACTATCAATGTAATATTTTAAAATTTTTATATTTTAAGAGTACTAATAATTCTGTGTTGCAATCTGAGTGGTCCCAATATTATTTCTAAAGTTTTAAGATATGGATAGACACATGTACATTATTCTCATATTTTTTGTAATTTTTGAAATATTAATAATGTTGTGTTGCTCATTGGTTACAGCATATCTTTCCTAAATTTTTAAAATATGGATAAGTGGATATCGACATGTATCGTTCTTTATCATAATATCCGTTTTTAATAATTTAAAAATATGACAAACAGGTTGAGGTTCTAATTTTGAATTAGGTATTCTTCCTTCTGTTTTGTTAACTAAATATGCACTTCTTAATATATTGATCCCAGATACAAACCTACAAACATCGTAGTCACTTATTTTTTTTGTATAGCATTTATTTTTTTTTAAAGTAAAGTAATTTGAAATAGTTTATTATTATATTTTGAATTTTGATTTGAACTTTAAAGTAATTTAAAACCACTATTTATTTTGTTTGTAATAGGATAGTTCAAATAGATATTATAATATATTTTCATTAAAGTTAATTTTTCTCAAAACATTTTAAAAATATAATATTATGTTCATTAAAACTCGTAAATAGCATGGGCTCCCTACTAGTTTTATATATTTGTACTATGTAAAAATACATTTGTCATTATTGATTCATTTCTCAATAAGATAATGTTTTTCAAATTCTCATAAAAAAATGCTTACAAAATTAATTAAAGTTTCGATTTTTAAAATCTAAAATATGCGGGTCACAAAAATAATAAATCTTCACTTATAAGATGCAACTAATTTTTTCCAATGTTCGCAAGCCAGGTTTGGTCAGCCAGTCAACGACGCTATCAACTCAGCAGGGAAAAAAAAGTTTTGAACTGTGAAGTGAATAATTAATACTATTCAACACTCATCGATAATAGCATATTTTATCACGTGCTGCCATTTTATTGGCCATTTTTTTATTTTTATTTAATTAAATATCTTGGTGGTCGATTCTAGTTATTTCACTTTTGGTTTACTATCAAAATAATTATCTCTAAGGTACAAATATTTGTTTTGTCATAACGGTGAGTTAAGTTTGGCCCATTCTCTCTCTATCAATGTACATTTGGTAGATATATTTTTGGGTAGAATACACTTTACACTCTTGTACTTTACATTAAATCTTACTTCATGACATGTACTTTCAATTGTAATAGCTAAGTTGTAGTTTTAATTCGTTGCAATATCACCCCCATAAGCTTTTATTTATTCAATTGATGGTCAAAAGCTTTTTTAAAAGTAGAAATATATTTTTACACTATTTTGACACTCAAATACCCTTAGCTCTCTCTTAGACAATTTAAAGGTTTTTTTTTTTTACAATAATTTTATGTATAAAACAAAATTAGGGTCACAAAAACTCCTAAATAGTCTCACGTAAAGGAGGATCGAGAGTGGTTAGGCACCAATATAGTATAAATTTATATATATTTTTTTCCTTTAAAAAGGCTCACGTGAGAAACACAGAGCTTTTGACCGTCAATTACACAAACTAAAACTTATGAGAAGGTAAAATTGTAATAGATTAAAAGCTCAAGAAGTTAATTATTATATTTAAAAATACCAATCATGAAGTGGAATTAGAAGCATAGTACAATAATACAAAATGTATTTTACCCCATGTTTTTTTTTTTCTTTTCCTCGAGGATATTATTTTTAACTAAAACAGACACCAAATCCATATGGCTTTATTTAAATATAAAAATATTTTACGTATACTATGTGTCTATAATGAAGTGATTTTAAAATGTTTTCATCCAAGTATTGATTATGTCAATTTAGACTATACGGTGGGAAGCCTGGGTGGGTTCAATCATTTCCACACACGTTTAGCAGTCCCATCCAAGTTGTTTAGGAAAGGGTTTTTGGTATCGATAATTGGGGGTTAGGGTTGGGTCTACTCAGATTGCAGATTGCGAGAAGAAAGGAGGAGAGGAGAGAAGCAAGAAACGATAACTTCAAAGGACACAACAGACTTGAGGAGGAAGAAAAAGAAGTAGAAGAAGTTCGTGTTTATTCAACAAAGGACTAGAAGAAGCGATTTCAAACAGAAGAAGAAGGTCAATAGACAAAACCTGCCACTGTGGTTTGACCTGCCGGCGGATTTGCTGTCAAAAGTAATTGTAGGTCTTTCTTCTGCCGATCAAATTCACTTCCGGGCTATTTGCAAGAACTGGCTGCTGCTTCCAATTCGTGTCAATAAACTGCCATGGCTAGTGACCTTTGGCATTAATAATGGTCCTACGGAGTGCGGGATATGCAGCAGGTTGCTTGATACAAAAACCAGAATAAGCCTTATTATGCCGTGGATGAAATAATTGGAGAATAGATGGATTTCTTCAATGGCCTCAGTGTGCAAGTCCGAGCTTCGAAGCATGGTTGGCTGCTTTTCTCATGGGAAAAGTACACTGATCTTACATCCTACTTTTTGTTTTCACCTTTCACTAAGCAAATCATCACAACATTGCTTGATTTGGACCACAGCTGCCTCCATGAATTTGGAGAATCCAGTACCCGTATAGCCACTTTTTCTTCTTCAAACCCATATTCTAATTCTGACTCTGTCTTCTTAGTTCTGAATGACTACCCTTGCAACAAAGTCACCACCAGCATATGCCGCCGTGTTGACAAAAATTAGACCACTCGGGTATTCAATGGGCCGCTGATGAGGAGCAACAATGGTAGAATTAAGGATGTTCTTTGCACTTGAGGGTTGTTCTATTCTGTCTCAAGTCGTGGGGCTCTTTCGGCGTACAACCTCGTTCATCAGGATTGGAGTCTTCTAACATCTACTAATTCACCATTCGACACTAGATTTTGGCTGGGAAGACATCACCTGCTAGTATCCTCCTCACGTAAAGGAGAGCTACTATTGGCTTACTTGGACACCCTAACCATGAAGACGAGAGGATCAATGCTGCCCATTCAAGTTTAGATGGTCTTCCAAGACTTGGGTTCACAAAACAACCTTACGAAACCAAGCATTATTTTTTGGTCCTACCTCATTTTCAGTTGCCGCATTAGGGGGGAGGGCTACTACGGGAGGAGACATAGCAAACACCATCTATTACCGTGAGAGGGATGGGCTGAAATTCTATTTCATGTGTCACAGCCGTCAAATTAGAGCATTATGGAGGTCCATTTGGAAGCCAAAATAGCACCATAAGCCCATATGGCAATTTGGACATGGGCATTCTAGAAAATTTCGGAGAATACTATAAGATTCTAGAAGAATTTAGAAGTTTTCAGGATATTCTAGAATAATCTAGAATATTTTAGAAAAGTCTAGAATATTCGGGAAGGGAGAAGCTTCTAAAATATTGGGAAAGGTTCTAGAATGTTGAACATATTAGAAAGTTATGGAATACTATAAGATTCTAGAACCTTCTACACAAGTCTAGAGTCTTCTAAACTTCTCTTGGGTATTCTAACATATGGGCTTTGGAGACATTCTAGAGAGTTCTACACAATTATAAATATTGGAAAAGTATATGAATTTTTTAGAATATGGTGTAAATATCTTGTGTAATTTTTTAGAATATTTTAGGACATGGGGAGGCTTCCTAGAAGCTTGTAAATATCTAGACATTTAGGAATAAAATTCTAGAAACATCCATTTGAGGAGATGGATGGCTATAAATAGAGGGAGGCCCCTTTTTTGTAAGAATAAAGTGTGTAATCAAGCATTTCAGAAGTTTAAGTGAAGTGTTCAAAATTTTTCTCAAAAGTGTTCTCTTATTTCTTTTCTTGTGTTCTTTTGAGTAAGATTAAGGCTTACTTAGTTACTTGTAAGAAAAAATAAGCAAGGTTGCATGGGTTTAAGGCATTCAAGATCTAAACCCGTGACACATGACACATAGTAAAAGCCACGAGTACCCTGAGAATTCCACATATGGCAGTTGGCTCGCTAAGGGAATGCTAGGAGAAGTATGGATTGAACAGCCCACCTCAATTACCCAACACAAAAAGCATTATGATGAACAAGAATTCAAAAGCTGAAGACAGCTAGCTACATTTTTCATTCCAAACAAAAGCACCAATTGAAAACAGATTTGTTCTTCTAATGATACGAGTCCGAGTTTCTTTTGTTGTAGCAAACTCTATTCTACTTGTTACCATTATTTTTTTTTCTTTTTACGCAGAATAAACCTTTATTAGGCATCTGATTTGTTTATCTTCACCTCTAATTATTTTCATGAGCTTGATGTTACTCCGTCTGTAAGATGAAAAGAATAAAACAGAACTGGTTTAACAAAAAAAATGAAAGTTCATCAAAAACACAATTATGTCAACATACGAGTTAAGGGGCATGGCAATAACCTATCACTTCAAGTATTCAAGATCTATGTCAGGTACGTCTTTTGGGTTTTGGTGTGCTTATCACACTAATTAATCTTTTCATCTTTCTACTACGCAAAATTGTTCAGTAGAGAAGGAACTTACAGTCTGGATAGATATTTTCACTAAATAAGGAAACATTCATCAAAACTAACAAAATGAAACTTCTGTTGAATTAATTACTTTCTATGTAATTACATATTGAGCACTCCAATTATTAGCGAATAATTCTATCAGACCCATTAGATTCTATACCCATGCCATGTTGTGTTACTTGGCCTTCTGCAAATTAGGAAGTACCTATGTACCATAGACGACAGCTATCTACCCTCCCTACTAATATCATGGTTGCTCCATTCCTAAGCCCATCGAAGGTTCCATAGTATTGAAGGCACTCATCACATCATAGAAGAAGCATTGTATGAAGGAACTTTTCTTGGATTAACATTGAATCCTTGACAGCTAATACAATATGTGAACTTGAGATCACAAAAACAAAATTGAACTATTCAAATAGGAGTAAACCTGAACAGTGAAGCCACTACTCAGTACCTAAGATCCATACTAAAATCACTTGAACGAACTACCCTCCCATGTTACTAAATGTCATACACAATCCCACAATTCACAGTCTGAAACCACTACCAATCAAGAATCTGAAGTTATTTTTTTGTTTACAAAAAATGAATTCACATGTTACAAAAAGAGCGTGCTTTCAATTACTTAATCATATGTCATTCATTCAAATGTTGCTCAACAAAACACTTCCATAACAATGAGTTGCAATGCCGAGCTTGAAGGGGAAACTCACTGAAGGACACACATAATGTGTAGTAAAAAGTGTTTGAGGCAAATTTAGCAGATTTAAAGCAAAAATTGTCCACTACAAAAGGTACACAAGTTTATGTTGTTTAGTTTAAGAAAAACAACTTGCTTCATGCATACATATTAGTTAGCTCATAGCCAATGAAGCAAATGATGGAAAAAGATTACCGAAAGATCCATACACTCCCAAAGGTAAGTATAGTACTGTTTAATAAATTCTTTCAAATTTTTTTAGCATACTCTCACTTAAGGTTCTCATAATTAACTTAACCTTTTCAATTAACAACCATATGAAAAACATGTCAAAGTCGCTCATATGTGTGGATCTATGAAGACTATAAGAATAATTACAGAATATTTATATGGTTTAAAAAATTAAGGTATAAATTCATTTACTTACTAAAAATTCGCACAAACTTATAATATATATAATGCTTATCGGTAATGTTTCTTTCCTCGTGCAGGTGGTTCATTGAATTAGAAGACAATTTCACAGAAATATTCATTTGTCATTTTCTTTATTTTATTATTTTATTGTCTGTAATAAAAAAAACATAGTATGCAAGACTTCTTTTTTTTTTTTTAATTATGTTTGCCGCTTTGGCGTTTTTTTTGCTCATGTTTGCCACTTTGGAGTACTATGGCATGTAGCATTATCATTATGCTATGATGTTTGTTGGAGTTTCTTTTTTGCGTTCTTTAACTTTTATTATGGATATCTCTCTTTTAATTCTCTAAGCTAGAACCTAATCTGCATCTTTATTCGATGCATTTTTCTTTTTTTATTTTAAATTTTTTTTGTGAAAAAGAAGTGTAGAAAGAAAATTAAGTAATGCTTGCTTGATGCCAAGAAATATGAGTTTCATATTATTTTATACACAAGACTACACCTTCAATTTTTCTCAAAATATTTAATTAAATAGAGAAGTAACTAATCTAATCACATTATTCAAACAAAGCATAAAATGATTTTAGTAAGATTCAACACTGGGGAAGTGAGGTGATTCCTTTTTACACAACACGTTACCTGAATTATCCAAATATAACATATAACGTGTATAACACGTGCACCACCAGTAATTACATACAAAATGTTTTAGCTTTTTGGAATTGAAAGTGTTGGGTACTGTAAAATTTTTATCAAAAATTCTGATCTGATTAGCATAGCCTAATCTACGTGATTATAATCATATTTTCGAGATCTCTTTGGTTTGATCCTGAATAACAAGTAATAGCAACAAGTACGAATCAAGTAACAGCAACAAGCAAAAATCAACTGCTCAAACTCAACCTTCGGATTTCTACTATATCCCTCGTATAACCCTTACTCTAGAGAGAGTAAGTTCGCAGCTGCTAAAATTTCTCTTTCTTACAAAAACGTGTATCTCTCAATTATGAACAAGCGTAACCCTAACTGCTCTTAGAGTGCATATATATAGAGACTATAGCAGGACCATAGGATTAGTATATCTAGAACTTCTTACACAAATAAGGATTCCTAATCCAACCAGGATTAATTCATATTTACGTAAATTATAATTGATATCACTAATGAATTATAATTGCACTCCATGTCATACTATGAATTATATGTCGAGTTTCATATTATTAAATGTTTATTTATCTCCTCACGTTAAGATTATATATACCCGTTTATTAAATTAAATTACTGACAATTAAATTTAATAGACTTATTTAATTCCTTGAAACCTTTCACTTAACTTATTTGATATGTCATATTCATAATCCACCAGCAGGATTTAATATAATCAAAACTTATAAGCTTCCTCAAGGGAGTATCATCAATCCCTATACTGGGACGTGGATTCCATCAATAATTAATATTCATCATACACGTAATACTATTGTCCAACTCACTGAGTTTATCAACCCACAAAGAATCTCATTTTTCTGTGAATCAAAATAATAAACAATACATACACGTGTCTATTTATTATATTAGGATTAAGAGCATAAACACTCATAATAATTATGAGATATTAATTATTTTATATATTTAGTATAAAAACAATTACCTCAACACGATCTTGTTCAATACACACAAAGTGCACTGATGCAAGGAGTTGGAAGTATATCGTTTTCCATAATCAAGACGGACCTATTAAAATCTTGTACTACAGTCCTACTTATAGTGTGTCCAGTTCCATCTAAGACTGTGAACAAAAAGCTTATATTTCATAAAAACTGATGATCTGATCTTTCGTGTGTAAGTCATACTCTACGTATCAAATCATCTACTATATAGAATAAGAAACACACATGCATAATCATTAAATAAATAATGTAATGCAATTATTGCTCACACAGATTCTCATTAAAATGGAATAACTAATTTATTAATAAATACTAAAGCCATTACACAAAGCATGTCTTTTAGTACAAATCTCTAACAATCTCACACTTAGACTCAAAACCATGCAGTAACGCATCTAAGTCTCATCCATTCTAAATGACTCTCAAAAGCCTTGACTAGTAAGCTCTTTGTAAACGGGTCTGCCAGGTTGTCTATTGATGTAATCTTGATAACCACCATGTCACCTCTGTGAACTATGTCTTGTAGTAGGTGATACTTACGCTCTATGCGTTTTGCCCTCTTGTGGGTCCTAGGTTCCTTTGAGTTAGCAACTGTCTCGCTATTATCAGAATAAAGTGTAATAGGCGATTGTATTGAAGGTACCTCTCTTAGATCTAACAGAAAGTTTCTAAACTAAACGGCCTCCTTGGCTGCCT
>CM065377.1:21731682-21734182 GCA_033060915.1 Euryodendron excelsum | reverse complement strand
AAGGTGGTCTCTCATAGACATGTTGGATGACGGATGGTTTGAAAATGTGCCCCCAAACATAATGAAATGCACGATGGAATATGGATGCAATGCACAAACAAGTGTAGTGCACCGCGCCTCAACACATCATACACAACAATGCTCAATAATTGTCCATCCAAACCTCCAATCTCCGCATAATAAATTCCACCAATTTAAACACTTTCAACCAACCAAACCTCCAATCTCCACAAGTTATATACCACCAATTTACAATAAAAATAATCCCTAATTCTCCACTAGCAATCCTCCAATCAAATTACTAAAATGAAACAAAATATATACAAATAAACCAAAATGAACCTAAAATAAAGAGAAAAAGAAAGAATGAAAATCTAATATGGTATTTACACAAAAAATGGAACGAAGTTACCGATGGCCTAAGCCGAAGATTCCTCCGTTGTGGTAGATTGATGGAGATCCAATCTACCAATTGCTTTCCAATCCCAAGACTTGTAGTGCTTGTCTTGTGCCTTTGGCCCCCGGCAACGACGCCAAAACTTGACTCGCTCCGAAAACTACAAAATGGAGTTAGTACCCCGCAAGAGTACGGGGGTCGCGATGAAGTATAAACCGGTAATCCGGTATCGTTCTCTCCCAAGGGACCTAGCCAAATATAGGCTCTAGCACTCAACTCACACTAACCTAGCCTAGGATCGAATTGTAATTATGTGGGGAATTGAATCTAAAATAAAAGAAAAAATAAAATGACCGAAAATCTTTAGGTTTTTGATGGGGTTTTGATTTACTAAACTAGTGCAATGAAAATTAAAGCAATTAACTAGGCAATTGATTTAAATGTAAAGCAATTAAAATGGAAAGCTTGGATATGATTTATTCAATCCACCAATTTTCAACAAGAATTTCAATAGAGGATTTTTATAACTCAAATCAAGAATCACACCGTGGATTTTTGATTCGGAATATTTTGACCATAAAACCTTGAGTTCATATTTAGTTGAGTGTAGAAATTAAACCAATTAATAGAACCCTAGAAACAAACCTAGAAATGTGCAAGATTTATACCAATTGTTGAATTGTGCATAAATATTACCAAATGAGTCATGAATCTAAGTTTTCAAATAAATCTAACACTCAACCGAATAGAACAATTGAAATCTAGGAATAAAACTTTGAAGTTCATAAATCCCCATTAAAATACTTGAAGATCCTTGGTGGATTTTCACAATCACACCCAAGAGATGTTTAGCTACTAAAATTCATAATAAAGAGCATAAATGAAGGTAAATCTAACATTAAACTAAGTAAAACTAGTGTTTGGTTGCTAAGAAAGTGAGAGAAAATGGCAAGAAAGTGAAGGAAAATAAATTACAATGTAATAAAGTTACAATTTCTACTCCTACATTAACATTACAAACATAAATCTAAGCTAAAATACACAAAAACATAAAAACCAACCTTGGAGGAGCTTTTCACACCACCTCCTTGGCTGCTACAAACCCAAAAAATCTTCCTTCCCCTCCATTTTTTCGGACAACAAAGCTTTTAAGCTCCAGATCTATATCGACCGATCGATCGGCACTGTTCACCGATCGATCGGCCGATCGAACGGCAATTGGAGCGTTCGATCGGAAAAAAAACTGTTTTTACTGTTCACGGGTACTGTTCACCGATCGATCGGTAAATCACCCTCTCTGAAGTTTGCCAAGCCAATCGATCGGTTACTATTCATCCCTCCACCTTGAAGCTTGATTTTGACCGCTTTAGAGGCCGATTCAGCCTATGCACATTAGAGGACAAATTGTAGCTCTTGAAGTCTTCTTTCCAATGGCACAAAAATCAGCTCAATCGGACATTGGAGTAAAAAGATATGGCCCAAATACCGAGACGGGTCTGAATTTTCATAAACAAATTATTCGCCTTGAACCCGCTTTGATTATTCTTGCTTTCTTTTTGCCTTTATTAGCTTATATAACCTACAAAGCACACACAAAACATAATCAAACAAATATCTAACTAAAATAAGGAAATTAACACTAATATAGATCTAACAAAGTGCGGATTAAGAGCCTATGATTACACTTTTAGGGTGTAATCACTAATGTTGCAGAACATTCGATATAAATGTCAAAATATAACATCGCGACATCTCATCAGCCTTTACCCATTTCTAGTAAGCCCAGGTTCCTCATCAGTTACCCCCTCACCAGGTTTCGGTGGACAGATCTTAGTGAGCACAAACTTGTACTCTTCAGCAGTCAGCATAATATTCAAATTTCTTTTCCAATCAATGTAATTTCGTCCAATCAGTTTGTTTTCTTTGAAAATAACAGCAAGTGAATTGAAAGCCATTTTAATCTTGAGAATCACATATTATAACAAAATATAATAAGCAATAACAAACTTAGAATTCAATTATTAAAATATGATTCCATCTACCAATATTTTGAAAGAATCCGCCAGCAACTTAGTATACCGAAAATAGTATGCCTCGATGGGA